>CM056462.1:1636998-1676998 GCA_029783895.1 Triplophysa bombifrons | reverse complement strand
ATTTTCCAGAAAAAGCTCTTCGTTTTGTGAATAATTGTCAAGAAAACACAGAACCTGGCCATTACCCATAATCCTTTGCTGCTGGGATTTGCATTCTGTCTCTTCTCTGCAAAATACAAGTTTAGAGGACTGTTTTACTATTAAAATGTCACAATACGTCTTTTTAAAATGTTTAATATAATTTTTGTAAAAATATAACATTTTAAATGTATTTTTTGTGTTTTTAAGGTGGCTTTACTAGGGATGGATATAGTGTCCGCATTAATAACAAGATTACAGGACCGCTTCAAAACACTAATAGGAACAGGTAAAGTCTTTTTAATGACCGTTGAAATCATTTTCTAACATTTACTTTAATGTCAAACATGTAAATAATATCTATTGTATGTATAGTTGCCATGTTTTTTTTCTTGCTTTTTGCGTTTGATGAATCATTTTCATTAGTTAGTTGATTTTTAGAGCAATATTAATAAATTTAAATTGTTTCATTCAGTTCTTCCCAGTTTGATAGACGTTTAGGTGACTCTAAAGATCAGGTGAGAGACCAAGCGCAGACGCTGCTGTTAAAAATAATGGACCAATCCGCCAATCCACAGGTAGAACATTTCCCTCATGCTTCAGTTTTACACTTTCCCTTTAAAATCCTGCCCAAAAACTGATGAATAAACTTCTGTTGACAGTATGTATGGGACCGAATGCTGGTGGGATTTAAACACAAAAACAGTCGGACCAGAGAAGCTGTCTGCTTTTGTCTTATTTCAACTCTTCATGTGTATGTACCATATATCAAATGCACAGAATATTTAATTCTGAGCATTTTCAGAAATATTGACTCTCTCTCTCATGACTTGCAGATATGGAGCTCAAGGTTTTAACTCTTAGCAAGATTGTTCCTCATATATGTCATCTGTTGGGAGACCCCACGAGTCAGGGTGGAGAGATCACGTGACGTGACTGTCCACATTTACAGTTGTGTTCTCTTCAGGAAGTGTGCGGATTTGTATGTTGTGGTCTCGGGCGCCATCTGCTGGTGAGACCAGAAACTGCGTCCAAATGCCTTCATCACAATGAACAGATGCTTTTACTTTCATTTATCGAAGTAAATGTATGTATATTTAGCTTTGGTCAAGGGACAGATATACAAATTTGGGTAGTTGACGAATAAATAGTGAAACGTTGTCCTGTGGAGTGACAGCAAAATTAGAAAGCAAACTGTTAATATTAAATTGTTGTTTACTATTAATATTTATATGTATCATATAAAATAAACATAAGAGAGATTTAATCTTCATTGTTCGTATTATTTCAAAATTTTTGCCGTCACACCATAGGACAAGTTTGCATGTAAGTCTGTCAATACCCATTTCTTTCCATGAGATGCTGAGATGATTTAATTTCACAGGTTAACCAGTTTACTCTTCATGTGTCTGCCTATAGGTACTGAATCATTATTTATGGTTTGGCTGTGTGCTGAATGATTGTATAAATCAATCGCTGAAATAGAAATGAATATCCGCAGGTTCGAGACGGTGCGATGAGTTGTCTGGTGGAGATTTACAGACATGTGGGAGAGAGAGTTCGCATGGATCTGGGGAAAAAGGGTCTTCCACAATCACGGTAAATACCTTATAACTACTTATAACACTTAATAACAAAGAATAGTTATAATCAATCATTTAATCACTCATTTTAATCTGTTTAATCAATTATTAAAACTATTTATGTATTAATAAACAGCTTAATATTTGAAAATGATTTTATTAGTTTAATTGTTAAAAATTTTCAACGCTTTAAAAAATGTTCTGCGTCTGATTGTTTCAGGTTGAATTTGATTTTCAGGAGGTTTGATGAAGTTCAGAGGTCTGGGAATATGATTCCGTCTGCAGGTGAGAGAATGTCTTCATCTACGGTATATGATGTGTTTCAGCGGGACTCTAATGAGAAGCTGAGGGCTGTAAATCGCTTATCGTTGCCATGGTAACAGATGAAAGTCAGTCTGCAGGTGGTGCATGAGGTTTTTAAGTTGTGTTTTTAGTGCTGGTGAGCTCATTGTTTTGTCACCGCCCCAGTTTTCTGTGTGTGTGCGCGTCTCTGTGTGCTAGTGCGCATGTTTGTGTGTGTGCACTGCCGGTGTGTATATCTGTGTATGTGTGCGTTTCAGTGTTTGTGTGTGTGTATTTGTAGTGCGCGCTTCTGAATGTATTTGTGTGTGTGTTTGTGTGTCTGCACATGTTTGTGTGTATTTGTGTATGTGTTTGTGTGTGCGTTGTGTGTGCTTGTGTGTGTGTGTGCTTGTGTGTGTGTGCTGTGTGTGTGTGTGTGTGTGCTTGTGTGTGTGTGTGCGCTTGTGTGTATTTGTGCGTGGTTGTTTGTCTGCGTTGTTTTTTTATGTAATCGTAGTGCGTGTGTTTGTGTGTTAGGTTTCATTGGCAGGTGAAATGTGAACACAACTCATATTCTCTCACCAGATTTCTCTTGTTTTCTCTCTTTTGTTTGATGTTTAATCACGTCTCAGTTCACACAGAGAAACTCATCACACCTGTACAGACACGTGCATTTAAACACAGATGCATTCTGCGTTGAGATCCTTTTGTGTTATTTTGGTGGTGTGAGCTGTTTCTTTAAACGGCAGTGTGAGGTCAGTGTAGTGGGAGTATCTGCAGTGGAGTCGAGCAGATCTTCATCATGACAGCAGGAGACGGTAAGATCCGTGTAGACGTGTCTCAGCAGCCGGCGATCTCATTCCACGCCATTATTTGCACGTCATGGCTGTGAATTTGTTTGGTTATTTGGTTTGGTTTGTACTGTGAATGTGAGATAGTAACCTGACGGCAGACGTCTGAAGAGCTCTGCAGAATTAACATGAGGAATATTTGAACCACACGACTGAATTCAGTTTCTGATGTAGGATCAGTTTATCATCGGAAGTCATCAGGAAAATTTTAATTGCTCAGAGGTTTCTCTTTCTTGCTCCGGTGATTTGATGGAGTTCTCGGTTGTGTATCAGATAAGTCTCAGATGTTTCTTCTAAAATTGCTTATAGGAGATATACAGAGAGAATCAAATGAGTGTGATTGTTGAGGTGTTAAATGAATGTAGATTGGAGAGGAATCTGAGTAAATGTGATTAGAAATGTTTGAGTGGATATTGAGATCTTCACTAATATTGACTTTTGATCACAGACGAGACAAATCTGAGCTCAGATTGACATTTGTGTGATTTCTGACTCTTTTACTCTGAATATCTGAGACACAGATGAGATGTAAGAAAGTTTTCATTTGCTCAACCAACAAATTGTATTTCTGTTTATTGGATTCAGGGGCCAGAAGACTCTCAGAACTTTTATCATCAGAACTTTGTCAGGACAGAGATGGAAACTAAAGAATGTTTGTGTGATGTTAAATGACAGTTTTAACATGATCTCTTGTGCTGATGTGAGACTGGGCGCTAGGCAGAGATTTAAAGAAGAGTTTTGCTGTGTTTCCAGTGTCTTGTGGAAGCACAAACTAGCACACTTGCACGTACACACACGCACAGTTGCACACACATGAATGTACACATGAACACACAAACTTTCATGTACACACATGCAGGGATACACACATGCCTGTACACAAACACACACACACAATTGAACTAACATATACAAACACTTGCACCTACACAAACATCCATGCACACACACACAAACAAACACACACACACTTGGGCGTACACACACGCACAGTTGCACACACATGAATGTACACATGAAAACACAAACTTGCATGTACACACACATGCAGGGACACACACCTGCCCGTACACACATGCACACACAAACACACGCACACACACACACTTGAACGTACATAAACAAACACTTGCACGTACAAATACATCCATGCACACACACACACACACACACACACTTTCCCATACGCACATGCATATACACACACCCACACACAAACAAACAAACACACACACACTTGCACGTACACACACATGCACAGTTGCACACACATGAATGTACACACAAACTTGCATGTACACACACCTGCCCGTACACAAATGCACACATGCACACATGCACACACACGCATACACTCTTACACACACTTGAATGTACACACACAAACATACACACTTGCACGCACACACACACAAACACACGTAGGCGCTGGATTGAAAATAGGCCATTTTAATATAGATAATTTTTATAGGGCATTTTTCCTCTGGTGCTCATCTGTTTTAAAGTGAAATACAGTCAGATATTGTGTGTTTTTCTTTGAAGAAGGAGAGAAAACATCATTTTACCTTGTGATGTAATGCACAATAACATCTGTTAACCCCTTAGAAACAAATGAGATGTTATTCTCATGGAGCCTTTCAACAGCATCTCACGCCAAAATCACTACTGATATGAGTTAGTCACATTAAACATTCACAACTTTCACAAGTTACATTTTACACATTTTCTCTGTTAAAATATCACATGAAATTGATGGTCATTTCATTATTTATATTAAAGTTGAGAAGTTACATTGATTAACAGAAATCTTTTGATGAAGCATCTGCTCCAGGTGACGTGTGGTTTACAGTCGAGTTTAATTTTGCGTATGTGTTATTATATAATAATCCAGAGCGCTGTATTCACTTCATCTGTCAGTAGTATCCCCATCAGTTTTTCGTCAGGTCTCACTGTAATAGGCCGTTTTGATAAAACTCAACAAACACGTTTATCAGATGTTGTTAGCGTTCTGCTCTCTAGTGGTGAAATATGGTACTGCTTGTCTTTAATGCTTCAAATATTGTGATGTGGAGTATTATGTTTTGACTCATAACATCCTCAAGTAATACAATTACTGTATCATTTAAAGGGGGCTGATGTAGGTTTCTGTAAGTGTGAGGTGATGACATCATCAGGCAGGATGTGATGACATCATCAATTGTGTGATTACAGCACAGTCATGGTCAGGAACTGATGGTTTGGATTGCACACGTTTAGTCAGCTGTTTGGATCACACACAGCAGTCTCTTAAATTTTGTCTTAAGTTAAAAAAAATGTTTTAATACATTCAGCAGATGATTTTTCAAAGAGACAGACTGTTTTCAGGATATATATATATATATATGATCGGTGTTTGTGCTCCCTGAGAATTGAACCCATGACCTTGACGTTGCTGTGCTGTTCAATTTTGAGCATGCTTCAGTACAAGTATGCAGTATGCAGCAGTATGCTTGTATCCATGAACAAGTGTGGCCCCTCCCCTGAGCTCTCCACCAACCGGTGAGGCGTGGGGCGGGGCTTAAACAGTGCTCAGTCACACACACACACAGAGGAGCAGGGAGGGGTCGCCGGGGGATGCTGTATCAGAATGAGGCAGCGTGGGAAAGCGTGAGGATATGTTGAGGAAGCTGGTGTGTCGCCGCATCTGTGCCTGTAAGAGTCTGACTTTACACCGCATGAACACAGAGAGAGACGAGATGAGGTGTGTGAGGGGAAGACGACAGCATGAGGCAGGTCACGGGGGGGACGTGAGCGGGCGGCACGTTGTCTGGTGGTCAGCGGTCACACCGAGTGTTGTGTGTTTTGTTACTCAAAGAGAGATGTGATTTGTGTGTTTGTGAATGAGCGACTGGCGTGTCTTTCTGCACTGTGTGTGAAATCTGAGATCTTTGATTCAATGCTGCATGCAGGCGACTGCACGTGTGTGTTTGCGTGTGTGTGTGTGTGTGTGCACATGTATGGCAACCAAGTAGTAAAATCATCTACAGTCCCCTGGAAGTAAGAGCTTAAAGGGACAGATCATCTAAAATAGAGTTCTGTCAATCTGTCTTTCTTCAGTGGAACACAAAGGAAGATATTTAGAGAAATGTGTCAGTGGTTTTGTGTTCATACAATGGAAGTCAATGGAGTTTGGTGTTGTGTGATTATCATCATTCTTCAGAATATCTTCTCTTGTGTTGTGATATAGTAATACAGAACTCATACAGGTTTGACGTGATGCACAGAATTGTCTGGTTTATTGTGTGAACTGTCCTTTAAGATCTGGGTTAGTGTGTAATCTTGATTATATGAAACAGTGTAAGGTTTGGATGTGAGAGTGTGTTTGAAGGGTGATGGATTGTGGGAGAGTGTGTGTATAAATAATTCAAAGCGATTGATCGCCGGTCTGGCAGACTTCAGTGCTGGTGTCTCACATGAGCCGCTCGGGGGGGAATCATCCGTCCACGCGGGGTTTCCTGAGCGATGTCACACGAATGAGAGGAGAGACGTCTCTTAAAGCGACACATGCTAAGAACAACACGTCTCATGTGCAGACTTCACTTTTAACAGATATTTCACACAAACATGGAAAGTCAGAGAGTTCATCCAAAACTGAGAATTCCAACCCGTAGGAGTTCTGTATCAGGACACAAAAGAAGATATTTCGAAGAATGTCGATAATCAAACAACACTGAACTCTATTGACGTCCGTTGTATGAACACCTAACCACTGAGACATTTCTCAAAATATCTTCTGTCGTGTTCCTCTGAAGAAAGAGTCACACACAGAGAGAATAATGATTTGAACTATCCCAAGATGCATCTGCATTCGTTTCTCTGTGATTGTTTACAGATAAAAACATTGACGATGATGAATCTGTGGAGGGAGGACGTTCCTCATCTTCATCTAAAGGAGCGTCGTCGGTTCGCCGGACGGGATCCACGCGGCGGCCGAGCTCCGCCTCCAGCACTAAGAGCTCAGGTGAAGATCCGTCCATCAGTCTGCATGTTTCTGATGGATTTGATGTTCTCTAACACGAGCGGTTCTCTGGTGTTCAGGTAAAGAAGGTTCTGGCGCTGGAGCTGTTGATGAAGAAGATTTCCTCCGTGCCTTCGAGGACGTGCCTGCTGTACAGGTCATTCATGGTTTAGATTTTTATAAAGTGCACTTCTGATGGTTTTGGCTAACCTCTCGTCCTGGCAGACTTTACTTTATCCTTCGTCGGGACGGGTTAGATTGAGTCCTGGATAGATGTGGAGGCACTATGTACATTTTGTCGGTTGTGATGTCATACAGACGGATTTAGTTATTTGTTATTTATAACTTAAGTTATTTGTAAAAACAGGGGTTTCAAACTGGGGTTGGGGGGCATCCAGAAGATTCTAGGGTGTCCTCAGAATATCTCAGATAAATTCAAAGTGAAAACTTGAATAGTCTACTAAACTCTACTGTTTTAGTCAGAAGTGTTCATGTTTATCTCTTTCTAGAATTGTTTATTTTTGATCTTTAAAGTGAATTTTTCTCGCCAGCATTTCCTTTATTTCACACACTGGGCTTTGAAAAGTCTTTGCAAGGATGTCATGAAAATTACGACAGTAAATATTCTGTTTAGATTTATACATCCAACATTACTCTTATTTGAGACAATTATTTACATCACACTTATTATTTATTTCTCACAGCTGAATGTTTATATATATGAATTAGTGATCTCAAAAGATTACAATTTTTAATCACGATTAATCGCACAAGTACAGTGAAATTAAAGCCAGTCTGTTCCACAGCCAGAAATTGTCAATCTATACTGGACGTGACAATACAACCATTTCAAATCACGCCTAATAGTTTTAAGGCCTTTATATGAATAAGAGCGTGATTATATAATGTACATTTTGCGTTTATGGCGTTACATTTTTTTTTTTTTACGCATCAATCGGAAAAAAATGATCGCATGCGTTAACGCGTTAAAGTTGACATCTCAAATTAAGAACATGTATTTAAAGAAAGATTCATCAGCCCTCACATGGTAAAGTTTAAAAGTGTTTGTGTTTCATGAAACCTCATCACCAGCTGATGGAGACTCGGTGTGTTTTTGAGAACGATGCGACAGATCTTTGCATCTGATGGTTTTTCTGGAGACAGGCCAGTTTGAGATGCATCTGGATCTTTATTTTCCTCGCCGTGAATCTGATGACGCTGTTGTTTCTTCACAGATTTATTCCGGTCGAGAGCTGGAGGACTCCATGAACAAGATCAGAGAAGTTCTCTCAGATGATAAACACGACTGGGAACAGCGAGTGGCCGCTGTGAGTGATGTCACTGATACTGGATTCTGATTGGTTGTTCATGAGTGTTTAATTTTATAACGCGATAGTTTTGGTTGGGTTTGTGTTATTCTTTTACTTTTTTACTATTTCTTTTACTGTCACATAACTCACACTAATCCAGTATTTCATGATCATGTCGTGCATGACCTTTGACCCGCGTGTAGTAGATGAGGATTATCAAATTTTTCTTGTTTTTTTCAGCTGAAGAAGGTTCGGTCGCTGCTGTTGGCCGGCGCGGTTCATCACGACGGTTTTTCTAATCAGTTGAGACAACTTGAAGGAGCTTTTAAACTGTCCGTCAAAGATCTGCGTTCACAGGTGGTGCGTGAGGCCTGTATCACACTAGGGTGAGTAATTCTTTCTCTCTCTCTCTCTCTCTCTCTCTGTCTCTCTGTCTCTCTCTCTCTCTCTCTCTCTCTCTCTCTCTCTCTCTCACTCATTCTCTCTCTCTCTCTCTCTCTGTCTCTCTCTCTCTCTCTCTCTCTCTCTCTCTCTCTCTCTCTCTCTCTCTCTCTCTGTCTCTCTCTCTCTCTCTCTCTCTCTCTCTCTCTCTCTCACTCATTCTGTCTGTCTCACTCTCTCTCTCTGTCTCTCTATCTCACTCATTATCTCTCTCTCTCTCTCTCTCTCTCTCTCTCTCTCTCTCTCCCTCTCTCTCTCTCTCTCTGTCTCTCTCACTCATTCTGTCTGTCTCACTCTCTCTCTCTGTCTCTCTATCTCACTCATTCTCTCTGTCTCTCTCTCTCTCTTTCTCACTCACTCTCTCTGTCTCACTCACTCTCTCTGTCTGTCTCGCTCTCTCTGTCTCAATCTCTTGCTCGCTCTATCTCTCTGTCTCACTCTCTTGCTCTCTCACTCTCTCTGTCTCAATCTCTCACTCACTTTCTCTCTCTGTCTGTCTCACTCTCTCTGTCTCAATCTCTTGCTCGCTCTCTCTTTCTGTCTCACTCACTATGCTTCGTATTAGCAGAGCATTGAAACATTAATATATATAAATAATATAACTTAAACAGCACACACACATACTATATCAGTACAACACATGAACATTATGCTGAAGTTCTTCTAGGTATTTTATCATTCTAGAGACATCACACTGAATGTTAATTACCTAACAGTTAATTAACTAAAGTGCTTTTATTTTAAACGCTGGATGAACTCCAGGATAATGATCAGATGTGAAAGCACTTACTACATGTACGCGGACACACACTCAGTTTTGTAATAAAGATCTGATCTCTCTTGTGTCTCTTTCAGTCATCTGTCGTCGCTGTTGGGGAATAAGTTTGACCACGGAGCTGAAAGCATCATGCCAATGTTACTGAATCTCGTCCCTAACAGCGCTAAAGTCATGGCCACGTCTGGATTCGCTGCCATTCGTCTGATCATACGAGTGAGTTTAACACACACACACGGGACATGACATGAACTGAGTGAGACACAGCCGAACGTGATGTTGAATGACAAACAGAATCGATAACATTGATCTCATCCGGCTGCATTCAGACAGTGATGGAGAATAAAAATCACAGCCATTTAAAACACATCACACGCTGCTTAATGTAAGGGATAATGTACAGGCAGCCGGTTGTTATCTCAGAAATAACCCCCGACAGTGTGATCAGGACATGAAGTGTGAACTTGACTTAGACTTGGCTCAACTTTCCACGTGAAAAAGCTGTTTACTTTTGGTTTCAAGGTAAGAAACGGGTTCAAATGTCACGAACATTCAATTTGGTTTAATCATTTGTTAATATAATGTCATGTTTTTAAAAGATATATTTATATTTAATTAGTCAAAAAACCTGTCAAAATGATTTGTCGCGTACGGTGTTATTAGTTTTGTTATCAGGGAATAAGGAACATGCAAATGTCGCGACTGGCCAATCAAAATCAAGCTCTCCATCGAGCCGTGTAATAAATTGAATTATTCTACTGTCCCTCATATTGTAGTTTTGTAGAAATAATCCATCTGAAAACTATTATAGTATATAGTATAAATGTAAATGTGTGTGTTTGTGTTTCAGCACACACACTATCCTCGGCTCATTCCCATCATCACCAGCAACTGCACGTCTAAATCAGTGGCTGTCAGACGGTGAGACAAACACACATGCACACACACACGCACGCACACACCGACACAAAAAACAAACACACACGCATGCATGCACACACACACACACACGCAATGTTAAACAGAAAGCCTCTTCTTCTCTGTGTGTGTTGCAGGCGGTGTTTTGAGTTTTTGGATCTTTTGCTGCAGGAGTGGCAGACGACGTCTTTAGAGAGGTGAGAGATTTACCCATCACTCAGATATTTATTCTTGCCACATCAATGAAAGCTGATAGTAACACAATGGTGCTCTCAAAAGAGGCTTTGTGAAAGCGTGTGACGGGTGGGATGAGTGATGGAGGCCCGGCGTGATAGAGGTGATCCACTCTGGTTCAATGCAACATGTGCACTACACTGAACACTCACTGTTGTCATGGTAACGCTGAATCAGCATCATTTCTCCTCAAAAGTTCAGAGAGATGTTGTGTTGAGGTTTATCTCTCTCTCTCTCTCACTCTCTGCAGGCACATCAGTGTCCTCATGGAAACCATTAAGAAAGGCGTTCATGATGCTGATTCTGAAGCCAAATCAGTCGCCAGGAAGTACGTTTATATTCTCAATGATTTATTTCAAACTCTCAACCCTTGAGTCATGAATTCAGCTCTTTCATATGAATGTTTACACTTCTCTTTGAGTCTATGGATCTCTTGTCACAGTGCATTCTGGGATTGGCTTCTCTGCATTTGACCGAAGGAATAAACAAACCTTGTTCTACGTTCTCTTTTTGGAAATGTAACGTTTCTTAATGAAGATCTTGTTGGTTTGCTTTCAGGTGTTACTGGGGTTTTCATTCCCACTTCAGTAGAGAGGCGGAGCATCTGTTTCAGGCCCTCGAGCTGACCTATCAGAAAGCTCTAAAGTCTCACCTGAAGAGTTCTGACAGCGTCTCGTCTCTCCCTCAGTCCGACCGCTCGTCCTCCAGCTCTCAAGAGAGTCTCAAGTGAGAAAGTGCTGCCCTCTCAGAGATCACTTCATAGTGTGCCACCTTCACTCTCTCTCTCTTTTTCGCTGTTTGACTTAATGTCTCTGTCGTTTCTCTTAACTTGTCTTTTGTAGTCGACCGGCATCTGTAAGAACACCTGTCGGGAGCAATTTAAGCAGAAGTGAGTGTCTATTTCCTGTTTAGAAGAAAATATTTTATTTAAAAATAAATGCATTCTGATTTCTGTTCATATTTAATGTCACGTTGTAATTCCCTCTCTCAGCGAAGTCAGTGAGTTCTCGCACGTCCACTCCGGCTAGTTCGATGCAGCGCTCTCGCAGCGATGTCGATGTAAACGCAGCGGCCAGCGCCAAATCACGTATGCCGGCTGTACCCACCGTCACCCCCTTCAGTTCATCCGCAGCGCTGCCGCCCGGCTCCTACGCTTCACTGGGTAAAACAACCACAACACATGTTTACAGACAGAAACACACACGTGCATCACGAGGCAGACAGAATGAAAGACATATGGATGTGATGATGGACATACAAAGTGTTTATATGCTGATATCTTCTGTTACACCTGCTCACGTCTTAAAGATGCCGCTGGTGACGCGGAGGGTAAGATGTGTGTGTGTGTGTGTGTCTATCAGTATTGTGTTGTAACGTTGTGAGTCTTCATGAGACACACACAGAAGACAATGTCAGATGTCTGGAACAGTTCTTGTCAAAAGTCAAATTCATCTCAATTTTCAAAGCTTGTGTGTCTGCGGTTTCAGCTTGACTGGTCATGTATGTTTACATCAGACATGTTTGTTTACGTGTTAATGTGCATTCATACTACCAAAGCGAGGCGATGTCATTCATTTGAATGGAGAGCTGGCGACACGAGTGACCATTGGCGACAGGAAGTGGGCGTGTCTAGCGACTTTACGCAAACTACCAATAGGAGTTAAACAATGACGTCATCACATCATTTGTCTCTCGTCAGTTACTGCAGGGTTTGTTTATAAATGTTACAAGAGCAACCAAAGCTAGGAATGCCTTCTAACCACCTCGTAGCAGGAGACTAGCGACAGATTCGCTAGCGGTGTGAACGCACAGTAAGCCCCGATTCACATTTTTGCGTTTATTCTGCGTGCATATTTGTTATTTTAAAAGTACTTGCACAGCAGGCAGGCAAAATAGGGGCTGACGCACATTTTTCTAGTTGCGTCGATCTTGAAATAGTTCAACTTTTCGGAGTGCCGCGCGCGCACTGCGGGTCATTTGAAGAGAGAAAGGTTTTAGACACGAAATGTGAATCAGGCCTTAAACAGCATCTGTGTGTGACGGTCTTCACATTGTCTATGTTCAGTGTTGGTTTGTTGAGACATTGTAAAGCGTTTAGGTCTTGTGATGTGTTTATCACGATCGGACAAACAATGTTTATTTACTCTTCCTTAATTTGATCAGGAAAAACTGTTTTTTTGGATCCGTCATCTTGTTTCGTCTTCTGTTTGTTTGTGTTTCTCTGTTCATCTGAAGGTCGCGTGCGAACAAGACGACTGAGTTCAGAGAAGGCTGCTGTGGGCCGGGCCCCTGTGACGGACAGCAGGGGGCGGAGCCGAGCCAAAGTTGCGTCCCAATCACAACGTGAGTGACATGACAATGTTCACGTGTTTAAATCTGCAGTTTCGCTACAAAATGTATCGTATGGAGAGGAACGACAGGAATTTTGTAATTAGTTACTGTAATTTAATTACTTTTCCCTTGAAAAAGTAAAGTTAGGTATTTTTTCTGTAATTGAATTAGTTACTTCTGATGGAATTAAACTAAGTACTGTGTGTAATATATGCGTGTGCAATAGTGGAATTGACATCAAAATTCAATGTCCAACTTAAAAATCGGTGCTTTAATGTACAATTCTCACATTTGTAAGTGAATTATACTACTAAATGTAGTTTTATATTATTTGAGTGAATTGAAACAGCCGTTTTACGTCTATTCTTGAATCACTTAACTAATCAAAGTTGATATTGGATATAAAAATTAATTAGTAATGAGTAATTAAAAACTTTTTAAGAACTTTTACAGAGTAGCTTGCCCAACACTGCACTCACCTGGTGACCCGGGGTTATCATGTTTAAATGTGGTCCATACGTGTTGTGCGCTGTATTGTAATACATCTGAAGTCGTACGTGAACAGATTGTTTTTATTGACATTATACACACGTGTATAATGTGGCTTCCGTGTGTTTCTGCTCAAACTCATCATCTTTCTCCTTATGAGGATTTATGAATATGAAACTCATCTCTGCTCCTGTGCTGCATCATTAGCATCAGTATGCGTCAGATGGTTGCCCATGGCAACGGTCAGTTCATGTTGATGGGTAATGTAGTTTCACTCTCTTCACTGTCCTGCATCAAGGATCCAGATCAGCCAATCAAGCGGGGGGTAGAAATCACGGTACGGACTAAAACACGTCTGCATGTTTCCCCTGCGTCGGTCGCATCGTCAGCTGTGCAGCAGCTCAATGTTCTGTTACGCTGCTCACAGATCTGTTGATGTTAGTATTTTGCAGTCACGTGTCTGTGTTTCGTGACGTCTGCATGTCCTGCACCTTTTAGATATGATTTATCAGTTTGAATGTTTTGAAAGTGTTATTGAACTTTCTGCATGGGTGTGTTACAGCCGGCAGTCGCTCGACTTCACCCGGAAAGCTCTTGGCTCGTTCTTACGGAAAAATCCCTCGAGCTGCCGGAACGCCATCAGACAAACGCAGTAAGATCCCGCGGAGTCAAGGCTGCAGTCGAGAGACCAGTCCCAGACGGGGCAGAGATGGTGAGATTGAGGGTGAGAGAGTGAGTGAGAGAGAGAGAGAGAGACACCATGAATGAATGTGACATGATGCAGCAAGAGTCTTTTAACACAGTTTGTATTAGTACAACTGTCCATACAAACAAAATACATTTACTTTTCAAAAATTCTTAAACTTTGCTTAAGAATATCAAGAATATCATGTAGATGGTTTCATCGGACACTCGAGTCTGGACTAAGGTTAACCTTCGGTCTGTGTTTGTTTATGGTTAGTGTGTCTAATAATATAATGTACTTTAATAATAATTTATATTATTATCTAATTGGATAATAATTTTATTAAATAAGCAGTTTGGTGGTCCTGTACTTTTGGTCATAATTGAATCAACCGTGTGGTACACTGACATCTAGCGGTTGAGTTTGGTATTGCAGACTTAATTTAATATATTGTAGAGACACGTTTAAGTTACGCTTCTTGTGGGTTTCTTTTGCTTGTTATCAGAAACAATCTACAGGCGCTCTATTGTTTGTGAATGTGTGGCGGAGGTTAAGGGCAGTCCACGCGCGCATGCGCAGTTACGTTTCTTTATGTTCTTGCTTTGAAGCTGTCTATAGTACCAGCATTATTTTAAAACTACTTAGGAATAAATTTGGCCCGTTTTCAGGTTATAAACATGTTTTTTAAGTGTATTTTATGAGTATCAGTAGTAAACTTTGAGGACGCAACTTTACATTATTTTGAAAGCGATAAAGTATACACTCTTATATTTAGTTTGTAAGTACACTGATGAACATGTGAAGAAACACAGTTTTTGGTGTGAGGATGATGTACTGTAATCTGTTCTGACCTTTAGCGATAAATGTGTTATTTTTTATTCATAGCAAATATTTAAAGCCTAAGATCGACTGTCACAAATGCTATTGTGACTGATGATTCTGAAATTGTGAGTTGTATTTCAATGTTGACGAGACACATCAGACCGTGTCATGAAGAGGCCGATGAGGTCAATCATGAGCTCTTTATCTCTCTGATCACACGTTCTTCTATACGTTGTTTCAAAACGATTTTTCTGTGTTTACTTATATAAATTGAATATGTTTCTGCGCGGATGATAAAACTTTCATTTCCTGCTCTTTTAAACTCTCTGCTGTCTCTCATGATGTCGTCCTGCTCGTGTCTTCCTCTCTTCTGTCCCGCTGTGTGTGTGTTTGTGTGTGTCAGCGCGGGGCAGTCGTATCCCGAGGCCCAGCATGAGTCAGGGTTGTAGTCGTGACACCAGTCGAGAGAGCAGTCGTGACCCCAGCCCGGCTCGAGCTTTCAGTTCGCTGGGTAAGACACCCAACTAAATATTTAACCCCCCCAAACAATCGATTGAATCATTCCCTGGAGCTCAAGTGTTAGAGCATTATTTCATTGTTTTATTTTTAAATACGTATCAGTGTAATGGTTCATAATTAAAGAATTCTGCTAAACCGTTAGCATCATCGTGATAACTAAATTCAGTATATCCCGCAGCGCTGGCTGTTTGTTTTAATCCTCTCCTCTCTATCTTCTGTCTAACATCTCTTGCTTTAATCTTCTCTGTGTTAAAGAGCTTTTATATGGGTTGAAGTAAGTGTTTTATGTGTTTCCTGATCCTCCCCAGCATCCCACAGGCACTCTCGCTCCACCAGCGCTCTGACGGCAGGTGACATGCTGCAGACAGGTGATTTGCATGTCCTGCGGCTAACGCCACCCAGACACATCCAGGTCATCTGAGTACAGAATGAAGATTCTGTGTGTTTAAATGTTTCCCTCCATACGGTGGAGCCAGAGATCAGTGATCCCTCCTCAAATCTCTCTGTGTTACTGATGGTCAATAGAACACTGGATGTGATCTGGACTGTGTGTGCTTTATTGTGTTGTTCTATTCACGTGTGTTTCTGCGAGTTTACAGAGTTCCCACATTCAGGGTTACATTGACACATCATAGAATTTGACTGTAGCTGCGTCCTAATTCGCATACTATCTGTCCTAAATACTATTCCAAAACAGAATGAGTATGTCCCAAATCATAGTATGCTGAAATGATTATTCTCAAAGTACCCGGATGGTCTACTGTTTCCGGTGAAAATTGGAAGTGCGAATCCATTGACACTTAACGGCTGATATTACCCACAACTCACAGCGAGAGGGCGGAGTTTAGTGACACTACACTTTATTACTTACATTAAATAAAACATGCTTCACTAAATTAATCCATGTAAGTATACAGTAAACATTGCATACAATATAATAAATTAATAAATACTACTAAGGAAATAGTGCATTTTAAAGTCAAAATGACGATTCTTATTTTTTCCTGAAATATTGAAGCGTTTATAGTTAATAGATTATCCATGTGTGTCATTTCCTTTTTTAAAATTCGTGTGCACTCATAATCTTCAGTTAAAATCTGAAAATGCGCTTCCTTCCTGTAATGACTATCCATCTCAAATGACGTAAGTTAGACGGCTTGGGCGGAGCTTCCGTTAACTCCTCCCCTTCAGCTGTCAGTCGGCTGCCAGTTTCATTTCAAAACGCAACTGCTGCTATTTCACATCAATTCGCAGTTAAAAATGCAAGCCACGCCCACTTATTTTCTCCTTTGAAATTACTTTTCACTCGGAAATGTGTCAGAATGCTGCAGTAAAAATAATCGCAACTTCCGGTTCACGGGGGCTTTGAAGTTCGTTAAGGATCACAGTGTCGTCTAGGCAACAACGGCCACATCTGTTTCACGTTAGTATGTCCAAAGTCAGTTAAAGGAAAGTCGTGCCACTCGGCGGCCATGTTTGTGACGCGCCTCTGGGCAGCTGTTACGTTATTCAAACAAGACGTGAATGGGAATATTTCTACACTCGCCGGCTAAACTCCTAATTAAACAACATATTTCAAAATGACTTAAACTCTAACATAACGTTTGTTTCCTATGATTAAACTGCGCTTTAAAACATTTTTTTCATGTTGCTGTAGATGCTACGCATGCGCTAAGCTTTACTAGCCATAATTGAGCGTTTCAATGGCAATGATGCATCTTGTTCATATTAATTTCTTTGGTATGTCTCGTGTATGCGTGCATACAGTTTTGCTTCGCACTAAAATATTTATACTTTTCCATTACAAAAACAGTACATACTTTTAGTGCATACTACTATAAGTAGTCGAATTGGGACGCAGCATGTGTGTTAATATGAAATTTTTAATTGGCTAGAAATTGAACCATGCGAATGCATTTTACCTTTATACAATTTTGGTCCATTAATGACAGGAAAACTTGTAAAGAGTCATTTGTCAGGAGTGGGAACTCCGTTTGTTCAATGTAAATGTGCTTTTTACTTATTTCATTTTGATAAACTTGCATTCAATCGTTCTTTCCGTTTTTTTCATCGTTTGCACTATTACTAACAACGTTTTATGGTGTAAATGAATGAAGAAGCTTGTCTGGTTTTTTTGGGCTTCTCTTCAGTTTGGACTGAATTATGTAAATCACTCCATCTCTCACCATCTTGGAACCACGTTTGGATTATGTTGCGGTATCGACAAAGCTTTTTATTGATGTGTAAATACACAATCTCTGTGTGTGTTTGTCTCAGATCGTTTTGGTCTGATTCATCAGGCTCGTATCTCAGCGTCTGTTAATGCCATGAGAGTGTTGAACACTGGTTCGGAGGTGGAGGCTGCGGTTGCCGATGCTCTGGTGAGAACCACGTTCACAACCTTTAATGTCTTTAAACATATTTCTGTGCTGGATTCATCGGAACGAGTGTTCGTCTTTGTAATTTTTCATGGTAATTTGAACTTTCTTTACCTCTGATGTCATCAAGCACTTGCTTTCACAATGCATCCAGTCTGTCGTTTTCCATCAAATATACAGATTTACCTTCACAGTATTTTCTTAAACACAGTTAAATGACATGCAGTAAGTGACAGGTTGCATTATTGAAATATTCTGCCGCATTTATAACAGCGCTCGCAAATAATGATGCAGTAATGTGAAGCAAGGCTTTAGGCTCGAAGTGAATCACATGATCATCCAAAGTTCTGATGAATGAGGTGTCTTGATCATTTTGTACAGTTTGTTAATTGAACATCTCATGTATTTGTTCTCTCTCTCACAGCTTTTAGGAGAATCTAGGAATAAGGTAATGAATTTATTCACACAGTGTTTTATGCTTAAGAATCGTTCATTGCATCATTCTTGTGTGATCAGACATGTTCAGACAATCTGTTGCCTTTTTGTACAATAGATTGAGATTTGATGGTATGATATATATAATGAATGTGTGGTTTATCTGTCTGTCAGCGGAGGCCGATGTGCCGGCGCTTCGAGTCTCCTGGAATGTGTTCTGACGACGATGCCAACAGTGACGCGTCCAGCGCGTGTTCAGAGCTTTCTTACGGCTCACGCAACGGCGGGATTCCGCATTACATGCGTCAGACGGAGGACGTGGCCGAGATTCTGAACCACTGCGCCAGCTCCAACTGGTCTGAGAGGAAAGAGGGACTCCTGGGACTCCAGAACCTTCTGAAGAGCCAAAGAATCCTCAGGTGCTCAGATACTATATCTCCCGAAAATATCTGGTTGTTTTCTCGCCGCCATCGCAGATATGATGACATTCTCTCTTCAGCCGAACACCATCAGAGTTTTCAAAGCTCCTAAAAGTACATCTCTCCATTATAATTAGGGATGCACCGATACAACTTTTTCCTTTCCGATCCGATTCCGATATCTGGATTCTGGGTATCGGCCGATACCGATTCTGATCCGATACTGGCACTGTTTTTCATGATCAAAGTAGACTTGCATATTTTAACTTTTATTGCCAGAGGTGGATAGTTAAGCATGTTTACTTTCAAGTACATTTTAAGATATCTGTACTTTATCAGAGAACTTTGGACAAAAAATACTTCCCTACAGTATGAAGCACATCATACTTACTCCACTACAGTCCATAAATAAATGTTTTTTTTTTACTTTAAATCCATGAGTACATTAAAATCTACCATTTTCCTTCACTTAAGTATTTTTACTTAAAAGTATGATTTTTTAAATGTAATTAAGTGCTGTATTAAACTTAAAAATACATACAAAACAAAAATGTGGTCTCATAAAGCACAGATACTTACAAAATGTTTAACAAATAAATCTCTGTTTATTACACAAAGCTATCACAATATAAAAGTCCCCAAACTCGCTCATGCACATCCTGGACACAAAATGATGCGCTTAATACATTCGCTTCTACGTTATTTAACGTCATGCGCATTGGACGCAGAATGATGCGCTTAATGCACCCGCTTCAATCACGAGCATCACGGATAGTGATGATCCTGATGTCGCGGGGATCTTTGCTTCCCAAGTTCAAAACAGTTATAACACAAAGAGAAGAGATATGTCATGTGTTTAAATCATAGAACATTGAATCCATCCTAAAGTTAAAAGTTATGTATGAATGACGCATAACATAGACCGCTTCCAGTGCTTGAATCCAATAACGTTACACTGAGCGAGTAAAGTCTCCGGCAAAATGCATTTTAAACAAAACCACAGTCTATTATCTAGAGATTATGAATTATATTGAAAACTTTGGAAGGAGTAACGTCCTGACTGTTCCCGGACACACGCATGCTGGATTGAGATTGAAAGATTGCCGCACCAGCGGAGGTCAGAGTTTATTAATTATGCTATATTGGTTTATTCCTCGCATAAAACTATCAAAATACATGACATCGAATACAGTGCATGACACAGTTTATGGTAATTTCCTGATAGTTTGTCCTTTATGAAGATTAAGCGTAACATCAACGGGTATCGCAACGGATCGGACTGAAGAGAACCCGTCAGTCCGATACCCGATCCAGCAAAAAGATCCGGATCGGCCCCAATTCCGATCCAGAGTATCGGATCGGTGCATCCCTAATTATAATGTAATCCATACTGTGCTGACTCCATTGGGTTGATAAATGTCTTCTGAATCAAATCCATACCTTAAGTTTTAAACTGTGAACATCGAGACAAGAGATTTTCATCATAAGCGTGACCTCTGAATTCACATACAGTATGATGTCATCAATTCAAGCTTCTCTTCTCATACTGTATATCAACAATCTCCTACAGTTGTAGTAAAAACTTTTCATAGTGTTATACTTCTGTTTATAACTACTACAGCGTTCATTCAGGACACAGATATTTATGTTCCATTAGACGAGGAGAAGCTATTTACACTGCAAAAAATGACTTACTTACTGTCTTTTTTTCTTGTTTTCCAATAAAAAGTCTCCAATCAAGATGCAGGAAAATCTTGTTTATGGTAAAAAAATATGAAATTTCTGTGAATTTATGCTTAAAAGACGCGAAAAAAATCTGCCAATGGGGTAAAAAAAATACTCTTGAATTAAGGTAGACATTTTTCTTAGTCACTCAATTCAAGATCATTTTCTTACTCCATTGGCAGATTTTTCTTGCTTATTTTATGGCCAAATTCACTTAAGTTTCATAATTTTGGACTAAAAACAAGAGTGATTTTCTTCAGTTTGCTCATCAAGAATATGCATCTTGATTTAAGAATGTTTAGACAATTTTCTGGAGAACAAGACAAATAGACAGAGTAAGATAGTATTTATTTGAAGTGTATTCATAGAAAAAGTTCAAAACAACAGGGCTTTTCATTATAAATACATTTACAAAAAATGCAATTTACAAATAATATTTAGTTCACTCCTAAAAAAGATATTTTCAAATAAGTGTCCCTAAAACCTGGCGTGCACAAGTTGCAGAAGAACTGTTCTTTGCAAAAAATAAATGACTTACTTAGTATTTTTGTCTTGTTTTCCAGTACAAATGGCTAAAAATTCTTCAGTCAAGATGCACTTTCTTGATGAGTAAAATGACCTGAGAAAATCAGACAAAAAATATGTTTGTGCTTAAAACATGCAAAACAAATCATCCAATGGGGTAATAAAAATAACCTTAAATTTCGTGACTAAGAAAAAGATCAACCTTGAATTAAGATCATTTTTTTAGGATGATTTTTGTTTTGCTTGTTTTAAGATAAAAAAAATCATATTTTTTGTCAAAAAATAAGACAGGTAATTTTGCTCATCAAGAAAATGCATCTTGATTCAATCATTTTTTGCCATTTGTACTGGAAAACAAGACAAAAACACTAAGTTAGAAAGTCTTTTTTGCAGTGTATGGAAGTAAAACAGTGACAAATTTATTTGAAGCAACAACATAAAAACAATATATGAACAGTGAGTGCATTTAAAGGTTCTGCGATTCAACATGTATCTCAGACCCTGTGCTGTGTTTACATCACATCACACGTGTCACATGACGTGTCTGTGTTTACATCACTTCACACGTGTCACATGACGTGTCTGTGTTTACATCACTTCACACGTGTCACATGACGTGTCTGTGTTTACATCACTTCACACGTGTCACATGACGTGTCTGTGTTTACATCACTTCACACGTGTCACATGACGTGTCTGTGTTTACATCACTTCACACGTGTCACATGACGTGTCTGTGTTTACATCACTTCACACGTGTCACATGACGTGTCTGTGTTTACATCACTTCACACGTGTCACATGACGTGTCTGTGTTTACATCACATCACACGTGTCACATGACATGTCTGTGTTTACATCACATCACACGTGTCACATGACATGTCTGTGTTTCAGTCGTGTGGAGCTCAAGAGACTGTGTGAGATCTTCACCAGAATGTTCGCAGATCCACACAGCAAGGTGACATCTTTGGTTTTCATTTTCTCTTCGTTAAAATAAGAGAAATAATCATGATATTAGGAAGTCCTCATCTGTGATGTTTCTTTCTTGTGATGCTGATGAATCTGCTGTTCTCGTTCTGGCCTGGACGGTTTCATCAGAGAGTGAGTTTTCTCTCAGTATATTCAGACAAATATGATTCTTTCTCGAGGCGTTTGCAAACCGGCGTGCTTGATTTCAGGTGTTCAGCATGTTCCTGGAGACGCTGGTGGATTTCATCTCCGTTCACAGAGAAGATCTTCAGGACTGGTTGTTCGTCCTGCTCACGCAGCTCTTGAAGAAGATGGGGGCTGATCTTCTGGGCTCCGTCCAGGCTAAAGTTCAGAGAGCGCTGGATGTCACCAGGTCTGTGGTCCGCTCACTTACTCGCTCAACGTTCTGTCCCGTTAAACACGTCTCTGTTTCACGCCTCTGGTTTCTTCTGCTTTTCACAGAGATTCTTTCCTGTACGATCAGCAGTTTAACATCCTCATGCGCTTCATTGTTGATCAAACGCAGACGCCAAACCTCAAGGTCGGTAAAGTGCTTGAATGTCTCAACATCCATGAAAAACTCTTTCACTTTTATCTAAGTCGGGGGTCAGATTTACTGATAATATTTACACACATGTGTGTGTGTGTTTGTGCAGGTGAAGGTGGCCATCCTGAAGTACATTGAGTCTTTGGCCCGACAGATGGATCCCTCAGACTTTGTGAACTCCAGCGAGACGCGTCTGGCCGTCTCTCGGATCATTACGTGGACCACAGAGCCGAAGAGCTCAGACGTGAGGAAGGTCAGTGAGTGTGTGTATTGTGTTGTGTGTGCGGGTTGTGTATATTGTGAGGTTGTGATGTGTCTCATGATCGTCGTCAGAGCTGCTGGATGAATGAGGAGATGTCGGGCAGGATCACTGTGACCTCCCTGCCGGGAGACAGTAACATGGAGGAGAGATGTAAGCAGGTAGTGACCCCGTGACCTTTAACCTCTGAACTGCAATACAGAGGTCATGCGTGTACATGCGTTCCCTAACACTTCTGTGTGGTGTGATGAGATTGAGAATGATTTTCAGTTTCTGCTGTACAGGACCACATCTTGTCATCTTTTATGTGGATAATGTGAGCGATTGTTCATGTTTGTAATCTAACAGCATGTGTGAGTGTGTGTGTGTGTGTGTGTGTGTGTGGGGCTGTGTAACATGTTTCTGTGTCACTAACTCTTCTATCTTACAGTAACGCTTATGTCAGTAAGGATGTCATATTTGATTTAACACGCATGAAAACAAGGAGACGAAGAAATTGTGACTTAAAACAGCAAAAATTCAAACAGTTCTATACGTTATAAATACATTAACAAATAAATCACGAATAATATCTGCTGTGTTGTTTACTCCTGTATAACATATTTTCAAAAAAGTCTCCATGAAACCGGGTTTACACGAGTTGATGAAGTGTAACTCCTGTGTGGAAGTAAAACAGTGACAAATGTATTTGAAATGAAAAAGACGTGTATTATATGAACAGTGAGTTCAGATATTTGGTGCGTATTGTTTCGAAATTCAACTTCGTACATCTGGTATCGCAGGAATCGAGCGTCGATGAATAATCGACAGTTGCTGATTGTCGGCTTCACCAGCAGGTGGTGTGTCAAAATGGACCAAGATGTTAAACACATGCAGGCCCAGATAATCATAATGTTTAGGCATACTGACCCTATTGTCCATTTTGGCAAATCCCTGAGTGTGATGTGATGTCTAGATGTTGCTTTGGTCTCATTTAAACTCCCTTGCACCACCTGCTGGTGAAGCCGACAATCAGAAGGTGTCGATCATCCATCGCATCGATGCTCGATTGCTCTTCCTGCGATACCCGGGTGTGCCATATTTAATTTCTTGCCCAATTGGAATCACTGAATTCATGCAAGCGTATTTACATGCACCAAAATTTTATTTAAAAAAAAAAATATATTTAATATAGAAATTTTGAACAACGAAAAAGTTAAAGTCGTATTTTAAAATAATCTGAATGTTTAATATTGAATTGTTTAAAAATGCTATTTTCCAGCTTCACGGATGGAATTGCAGAACCTTAAAATGCAAGCACTGTTTATATAATGTTTATATAATGCTTTTCAGTTAATGCTACTTAGCAGATTTTTTAGCTTCAAATACATTTGTCACTAATTTACTTCCATAGTACTGACCGGACTCTTTTAATGTGAAATAATATGTTTCACTAACTAAGGACACACATTTTGTGTGTTGTCAGGCTGCTCAGACAGTGTTGATCTCTCTGTTTGAGCTCAACACTCCAGAGTTCACCATGCTGTTGGGTGCTCTTCCCAAAACCTTTCAGGACGGAGCCACGAAACTGCTTCACAGTCATCTGAAGAACAGCAGCATCTCCACTGCAGCGGTACACTATGATCATCCTCACAAAACACACTCATCTAAAACATGATCAACTGATCTCTAACATCACTGACTTGTTTGTGAAATCTCAGGCGTCGCCCAACAGCGCTATGGGACGCCCACCATCAAAACACCCCGTGACCCGCGCGAGTCCTCTGACGTCACCCACCAGCTGTTCACACGGGGCACATTCACCCAGGTACATCACACAACGCAAAAGTACACGCCAAACAAACAACAGATCTGTGACGTGAACCTGTGGAATCTGTGCTTTAGATGATAGGAGTTGGTCAGAAGTTTAGCGTCAGACGGTATTCTTTTCTTTTCTCGTCTCTCCTCACGTCTCAGTCATTTCTGGGCCTGGAGCTCAAAGTCTTCCTCTCCCCTCACATACCCCCACCCCGGCCCCGCCACCCCCCCTCTCCTGGCTCATCGGAGAGCTCACTCGCCCAGGTAACACTCCGCGGCCGGCCGCTGCGTCGGAGATGTTCCAGAAATTCTTGTATCATCTATTCACCCTCATGTCATTTCAAATATGCATGAGTTTCTTTCTGCCGCAGAAGATATTTTGAAGAACGTCGGTAATCAAACAACACCGAACCCCATTGACTTCCATTGTATGAACATTTCTCTAAATATCTTCTGTTGTGTTTTACCGATGAGATAGTTGTACATTGACATGCGTAGTGTCATGTTGGTGTAGAGAAATACTCTTCAGTGGTGATCTACAGTCATTCCAGTAAGTCTAAATATAAATATGGAAATGTGCATCTTGTGTTTTTGTTCGAGTGCTTATATTAATTGTCGATCACATGCAAATGTGTCATTTTTTGAATGCCTGATAATCTGATGTAACATGGACAGATTGATAGTTACGTCATGATTACTTAGTACACGCTTATGACTTGGGCTGCAACTAACGATCATTTTTATAATCGATTAGTTGGATTATTTGTCTGATTAATCGGATAATAGGTTTGAATTAGATCTTTTGCTTGTAATACCTAAATCAGATTTGGGAAAAGTAGACACAACTGCACTCATTAGCCATCTTCCAAAAGTTTTAGATGTCTCCCTAAATAACACACCTGGTGAGTTGATTCAGATGTGTCATAAAAGAAGCAGCAAACAAAAGTCTCTCCCAAATGTGAAAGTGAGGGGAGGGTCGGCACTCTTTTTGTGGCATGAAAAGTACATTTTTGTCATTCAAATGTAGTGAAGTACAGTAAAAAGTATACAGAAAAAAAATTCTTAAGTACAAATACTCAAGTAAATGTACTTTGTTACTTCACACCTCTGAACTAAATAAACCCCCAAAATTGGGGTATTTAACCTATTATGTACTTTGTGTGCCAAGTGCCAACACCACCATTGGGTTTTTAATCTTTCATTTTGTCATTTAAAACACCTCTCCCCTTTAAACTTTAAAACCGCAAGGCTTGAAGAGGTGCATGCAAAACACGTCTGACTTTAAAACTGCGCAACTTGGGCCGCATGTAGAGACGTGAGAGACACGTCTGACTTTAAAACTGCACATCTCACGCTCTATGGAGAAACGCATGCACGGATAGACACATGTGACTTTAAAACTGCACAGCTTTTGTTGCACGGAGAGACACATCTATTTGATTTATAACTGCACAGCTCACAAGTGATGTCACAGACCAAATTATTGATAATAAAATTTGTTGACAAATGTTTTCCTTATCGATTTTATCGATTAGTTGTTGCAGCCCTACTCATGACAGTGATGTTCACCGCTTTATACTGTCATCTTTATTTCTGTCTGATGTCTTTCCCTGTTGCTGTAAACCTCGGTTGAACCTACAATAGTTTTTCTAAAAAATGAAACGAACTATATTAGCCAATAGACAAACATGCAGATTCATGTGCGTGTAATTTAGACTTTTCAGGCGAGCACAAAAACCTTCTCATCATGACATTGTGTTTATATTAATGTTCTCTCACCGTATGTGTGTGTTTAGTATGTTGGAGTATGACACAGAGAACATGAACTCAGAGGAGATCTTCAGCTCTTTGAGAGGAGTAACAGAAGCCATTCAGAGCTTCAGCTTCCGCAGTCAGGAGGAGATCCCAGAGCCAATCAAAGGCGACGGCAGGCGGGACGATCCCGTAAGATCACACCTGATGATATGACTGAGAGGAATGAATTCATCACTTTAAAATAAAAGCATAACATGAGGACTGCTGGAGGTTTCCAGTGTTCATAGAACTGATATACATCAATGATTTACATTTGATATACATCAATGATTTACATTCTATACTCATCAGAGTACAACCATACGCATTTATTAATTCAACAGAGATGTAAATCTTTCTCTGTGTTTCTGTCAGACGGGTGTGATGTCATCATGTACGGACTCGCGTCTGTCAGCAGGAGGATCTGAAGGAGGTCGAACCGCTCTGGACAATAAAACATCTTCATTAAACACCCCGTCTCAGCGCTCCTTCAGCGGCCCGTGGACACGAGAGTACAACCCTTACAACTACAGCGACTCCATTGGCGTCTATGAGAAAGAAACTCCTGACACACCGGAGCTCAGAGACGGTAAAATAACCCGTCTCACCGGCGGCCCAACGTTCACAACAAAACACAACACAATCTCTCTGTTTCCCTTTCAGGCCGTCACGGCTGCGGTGAAAACAAAACCACGCATGCTAGAAGCTTTTCTGCAGGTATGAGAATATTTGTCATGTTAGAAAGTATTCAATATGTGCCAACAAATGTAAAACAAGTAGGGCTGTCAAAAGATTAATCGCTATTAATCGTCTCTGTACTGCACATACTCATTTAGAATTTATAAACACATACACATACATGTATACATATTTAGGAAAAATGTACATGCATTTATTTGCAAATGATTTAAATTATATAAAAATATTTATAGATTTTTATATTAAAAAAATGTCCTAAATATAGGCACGCGTGTGTATGTTTTTATAAATACAAAATGAATATGCACAGTACACAGTCATGTATTATGTAAGCACAAACCTTTATTCTGGATGCGATTAATCATGATTAATCGTTTTACAGCCCTGAAATAATGTTTCACAAACAGCCCATTTCTCTCAGATTTATACATTAACTTATAAAAAACTGAAATAAAAAGAAATGAAACCTACAGAAATAAATGAACAAATGAAGCAAATACCGAAATTAAGCAGCAAAAACCTGAGAAATATTCAACAAAATGAACATGAAAAAGACACACATAAAGATAAACTCCAGTGTAAAATATTAATAAAACAACTATGAAAGTAAAATACATGTGCTGTAAAGAAGCATTTCTCAAATCTCCATTCATTTATGTTAAAAAAATAACTATTTAAAATATTGATTACAGTATAAGTGAATTGTTTTATTTAAATCTAAAATGTAACCCTTACTTATTATAGCTTTTGGATTTGTAAACCCATATATTATATTTTTGAACCTTAGTTTTATTTTATCTGTTTTAATGTAGTTTTATTAATGTCTTGATTTGGTTTTGATGTCATATTTTAGGTTTGTTTGCCATTTTCTTTTTTAACTTAGTAAGAGTTTAATTGTATAATTTAGTTTAAGTTATTCAAACAACATTTTGACTAAAATTTCATTTTATTTAGTTTTAAGTTATATATTTTATTTCAGTTAACAGAAGCTGCATGACTGTATGTCACATGTTTTGCAAAACAAACACAAAAGCTGTGTTGTGATTGGCCAGGGCCCGGTCAGCAGTCGGAGATGGTTGGCGACCTGCTGAAGGAGCTGTCCAATCACAGCGAGCGTGTGGAGGAGAGGCGGGCCGCTTTGCTGGAGTTACTGAAGGTTACTCGTGATGACGGACGGGTGACGTGGGAGGAGCATTTTAAAACCATGCTGCTGTTGCTGCTGGAGACGCTGGGAGATAAAGATGTGAGTGAAACCTCAGTCTTCCCTTTACTGTGAGCGCTGTTGATGTGTTGACCGTGGTGTGGTGTTCTCCGCAGCACACGATCCGAGCGCTCGCTCTGCGTGTTCTCAAAGAGATCATGCGCAGTCAGCCTGCACGCTTCAAGAACTACGCAGAGCTCACCATCATGAAAACACTGGAGGCTCATAAAGACGAACACAAAGAGGTGAGCGAGACGATGTCTGTCCTCAGCCGTCTTTAACGCTCGTGATGTGTCTGTCACGTGTGTTCTGTCCACACAGGTGGTCCGGGCCGCTGAAGAGACGGCGTCAGTGCTGGCCGGCTCCATTCACTCTGAACAGTGTGTCAAAGTTCTGTGTCCCATCATCCAGACGGCGGATTACCCCGTCAACCTCGCCGCCATTAAAATGCAAACTAGAGTCATCGAGCGCATTTCCCAGGATTCACTGCTTCAGCTCCTGCCCGACATCATCCCAGGACTGCTACAGGTAAACAAACACACACCTGTGTGCACATCCATCACACTGACGCTGAGACCGTGGGTTAATGTGTTTCAGGGCTATGATAACACGGAGAGCAGCGTTCGGAAGGCCAGCGTGTTTTGTCTGGTGGCCATTTATTCTGTGATTGGTGAAGATCTGAAGCCACACCTACAACAGCTCACCGGCAGCAAGGTCATACAGAACAAACGTGCACAGTACAAACAAACGTTCAGAACAAATTCAATTATTTCGTTGACAATTGCTGCAAAGCAGCTTTACAACATAAACATAAGACATATTAACAGAACTATTACACATGCAGCGATCACTCTCCCAGTGATCCAGTCAGAGATCAAGACAAATACAGTATATCAAACAAACAAAACAATGATGATCCCAGAATCACTTCCAGTTTCAGCCTTTTTAACTCTACACAGATATTAGAACACAATCAACAGAACATTTAGGACTGAACGAAAAATGTCAATTTAAGACTATATATTTTTCATATATCTCATACTACATTTAAATATTTTTCAAAAATATCATATATTTATCATTTATCTTATTTTTTCATATATCATAAACATTTATATATTTTTCATATATCTCATTTCGTATGTTCTTCATATGTCTTATTTTCTTTTATATATCTTATACATTTATACATGTTTTCATATATCTCATATATTTATATTTTTTTCATATATCTCATACCATCATGTTTTTCATAAATCTTATTTATAATATATTTTTCATATATCATATATATATAGATATTTTTTCATATATCTTGTATAGTTATATATTTTTCATATATGTCATACATGTTTACTTGCTTCATATATTTCTTATACATTCATTTACAGTATATATTTTTCAAATATCTTATATGTTGATATATCTAATATATTTTGTATATTTCTCTTATATACTTATATTTAATATATACCTTATCAATAACTTTATGTCTTAAAAAATGGTCTTTATGTATACATGTATACAATAAATGTAAAAAACAAACAGAACAAATAAAAACTAATACAAATAACAAACTTATATTGAATTCTCGGAACTCCTTCCCATTTGAAAGCAAACATGTTCCTGATGTCTTTGAAGGCCACTGGGTGGCTTTAACAACAGATCTTGTGTTTCTCTGTATCTGTGTGCAGATGAAACTGTTGAATCTCTACATCAAACGGGCTCAAACCACCACCAGCACCAGCAGCAGTTCTTCAGATATCTCCTCTCACAGCTGATCTCAGCGTCACTCCCTCTCCATCCATCTCCAAACAATCATCAAACGCTCTCCAGCACGTCTAACTCGTGCCGTTGTCTCTCGTGTAAGTAGATGCTGTTAGAGCACACGTGTGAATATGTTTTATTATTCAATGATATTTTAACACTTGAACAACCGTCGCCTTTGACTTTGATTTGATCCGTGCCTGCGCAAGGAAACCACCAGAAGAACATTTCCCCTCGCAATCAGTGTTTGTTTGATTTATTTTGAAGGTTTGTTGTGGTGTTTATCCACCTCGCGTGTTTATGGTTCCATCAGATCGGCCGATCACAGGTGTGTGGTTTATTTGTGAATGTGTCATTTTAGCAGATTTTATTTTGTTGGAGACGAAACAAACGCCGCTGCCTCACGTTCTTCTGCCTGTATTCTTGTGTCCTTCTGCCAGTATTAGAATGAATGAAAGCTGTTTGGATGTTAAAAAATATGCAAGAACAAAAGATTGTATTTGTACATTATTGTTTTATTTGGTTGATAACATTTCGTTGTGTTCTGGATTAGTGAACGGTTTCAGGACCATGACATTTCAACACTAAGAGACAGTTTTTCTTTTGTGATGACGCTGATTTTATTTGATTAAAATGGTCTTACAGAAATGTGTGCATTTGGCCTTTCCCATGTAAAGATTCCACTGTTAAACACTTGGGTTTTGCAGGAGAAATATATGACGGGCTGTAACATTAGAAACCTAATGAAATACACTGTAAAGGCAAAAATATCTGTGGAATTCTGAACTGTTCGGAGAAGAAAATGTGAACAAAAATAATCCAAATTGGATTTTATTAGTCAAGTTGTTGTTTATACCCAGTTTTGTGGTTTTAAATCTCGGTGCTTAATTGTTTCACACTGAATGTTAAACCTTATATGATATTTACTTTTTTATTTTGTTTTTATTTTCGTGTTTCGATAAGGAAAATGACACTAAAAATATCCTAAAGCTCTTGTTAAAAATCCCAAAGAACATTTCACACACACACAAAAGGATTTATTTAGGAGTAGAAAACTGATCTAATATGGTATATTTAAAACTTTGATTTGCTGTTTAAAAAATCTTTTGCATGAAACAGTTAAAGAAATCATTTTAATTGTCAGTTCCATTACGCAGAGTACAGAATCCTGTCTATTAGTGCTTTAATTAAAAAGAATTTAAAATGATTTAGCAACATTAAAGAGACCAACATCTGTATGACATCAGTTTGTAAAGTGAACATTTCTTTCATAGGACGCTAGAAACACAAAGTTCATAGAGAACAACATCCAGAGCTTCACACGATGCGCTTTACTTTGCTTTTGATGCTTTTCTACTTCATATTCACGTCTGTATTTATTTGTTTCTTTGTACACATGACCTGTTTTTCTTTGACACTCACACGTGTAGAATAAGAAATCTGGAAACTTGATTTGCTTTCGATAAACAAAACCTTAAAGTTCTAAATTTCTGTGCTGTGTGATTTATTTTAATGAAGGATTAAATAACAGATGTGTTGTGTTATATATTTGAAAGGTAATCTTTTTGCTTACACCGTCAGGTGAGGTGTTATAAAGACCCAAGTACTCAGAATGAAATTATTAAAATATTAATTCAGTTCATTAATTGTAGAAAAGCAATGTAATCATTAATTAATTAAATTAACCATTAATTCAATTCATTCATTTATTGTTTAATGTCCCCTAAAAAAATATGATTAATTGTTTTAAAGAAATACATAATAGCTACTGTCAAAAATGACTTTTTCATAATATAGACCTTTTTTTTTAATTCTTCTCCTGATTCCTTTTTGGGGAACTTAAGTCATATTTTTGACAGCTATTGTGAAAAGAACTAAACAATTAATGATGTATTTTCAGAGAATATTACAAAATAAATTAATACATGTTTTTAATGGTTAATTCAATTATTGAATGATTAAATTGCTGTAATATAAACGGCAGAATTTTATTAGTGGTTCACTGAATTAATTAATATTTTAATTATTATAGTATTATCTCAGGATATTTCATCATAGGCCATGCAGTCATTCAGCCCACATAAAAAATACTATTTATGTACATTTACACACTTAAGTATTTACTATAGTAAACTGTAGTAATATTCCCATTGTTTTAGAACCTTACTATAGTATGCATTCAAGTTTATCACAAACATACTTTTATCAGTTTATTGGTTCACTAGTAGATAAAACAGAATACCAAAGTAATCAATAAAACATGAAGCAATTACTAGAATATACTACAGCAATTTACTATAGTAAAGAATGCAGTAAACATTAGTGTGAGTTGAGCTGAACTCAGAACAGACCGAAGCCAAACCAGACGCTCTTATTTTCAAAACTTTCTTGAAAATATTTTTTTTTAATAAGGTTTGTATTATCTTGTCTTATTTTTCAGGACAGATTTTGGATTAATTTATGCAATTGTGAGAACTTGCATGTCAAAGTTGATGATCATGAAACTCTTAATGGCCATAAAAATAGTCTTTATTTTTCTCTTTACAGCGCTTCACAAGCTTTGTGAGAGATTGAAATGACTTGAAAATCAGTTTTATACATGGTGTAAGAGTTATAGTGTTGATTTCAGTTTTATAGTGCTTTAATTTATATTTTAAAATGTGCTTTTATTTGGACATTTTTATTTTGTTAATTTTAGTTAAATTTTCAACATTTTTATTACATGCTTTTGTTCTTTTATTATTTATTTATGTTGTTATATACTGAATATACTGTAAGTTGAATTTATTTAATTTTCTATTTATTTTCACTTAATCATTTTTAGTGCCTCAGCTTAAACCTATTTGCTTAATTTCCGAGGGAACATTGAGTTTCCTTTTTCAATCAAAATTAAGGCCAATATTTGATTTAAATCGAGTTAACAGAAGTTTAACTATAACTATAATACTATAAACTATACTATAACTATAAAACTATAATAAGGTTGATGGTGTAGTAGTTTAAAGCTTGACAGAAGGTCTTTATATTCCGGTGTGATGTGGTGAGATGTGATTCTCTTTCATCTGTAGTTCTGATGTCTGAAATCTCGCTGGACATTCACTTCTGAGACCTTCACAAGTTTCTGCCTTTGTAGACATTTCCTCTCCTGTCACACAGCAGTATTATTGCTTGCTTTGGTTAGCTTTCCGTCTTCTGTGATTATACTATATCTGATAAAAATGGACATTTATTCATAGATTTTAACTGATGGAATATCTTGTATATTCATGTTAATCATATTGGATGGAGAAGGATGTTTTATAAAATGTGATTTAATGGCACTTATAATTCTCATCAGCAGGGGGAGCTGAAGCCATTGAGAGACTCTTGACATCAATGTATGTATGTATGTGTACTTCACTACAGTATATACTCGGGTATCTCAAACCCGTTTTACCGCTTAATTTACTTCCATCTTCTATCCATCCCATGAAAGGAATGATTTAATGAAACATTCCCTTTAAAACATGTTGTGCTATTAAGATGTTGCAAGTATACGTTCAATGTATTCTCAGAAATGACACTTCTGTATACTTGACTTACAGTGACAGAAGTCTCCAAAGTGTTTCTATATTTGAAGTGTAGTCTTTAATGCTTAGAAATACTTTTTCACATAGTTTGTCTTGTCTAAGCACAAGCGTTCAGGTTTATATCACTTTAGGATGGAATAGTGCAGAGTAAATAAACTGATTATCATTAAACACACAGATCATCTAAATCTACTTCAAATCAACCTTTAAGTGTACTTGCAGATTTGAAGTGTTAAACAAATCATATCCAAATAGGATTCACTACTAGTGATAAAATATAAATGTATAGTAGTTCAAAGTTAAGGTTACACTTACATTGTTTAACCTTAAAAGTTACAATTATATTACTAGATACTTCATAAAGTATACTTGAACATATTTTTGAACTTAGTACAATTAAAAACTTGAAGTACACTTTTGGTATATATTTCAAAAGCAGGGGTTTTCAAACTGGGGTCCGGAATTTGCAAGGGATCCCCGGAAAAAAGAATAATTAAAAAAAGGATAAAAGTCCACAGAGCTTATCTTCTTTTTTGCTATGGATAGTTTCCAGAATTGTTTATGTTTGAATCTTTCTAGTGAATTTTTCTCGCTATAGTTTCTTTCTTCGGACTCAAAGTGAAACGGTTGCCGACTATTTAGGTTTAGGAACAAGCTGCTGTCTTTATAATATCCTGTTAACTGTTTATCCAACACATTTTAAACGTTTCTTTTCACAGAAATATATATAGATTGATACATATTTTATAGAAGGGGCTCCCTCATATTTGGGCGTCCTCGGCATCATAGAGTATGAAAACCCCTGTTCTGTATCTTTGATAATTCACACATCACTCTGACATTAATATTCTATAATAACGTGTGTCCTGACAGCTCATCACCAGCTCTATGCCGTCAAACACAAATAACATCATCATCACAGAAGACACGAGAGATTCATTCAAGCTGAAAATGATGTGATGTGTTTGTATTCTCCAGCGTGTACTCGGACACACACACACACAGATTGATTTAATGCAGATTATATTCTCTCATTAATAATGTCTTCTATAGAGTTCAATGACACAGCTTTGACTTTCCTGACGGATCACTCAAAGATGTCCTTCTGCATCTCATGACATATGTTTATTGGAGCTTTAATTCATTAAGCAGAAGCTTCACAAGTGGACAGATGAAGATTCTTTAACATCTGTTTATTTTTTCTAGGCTGAGGTCCATTTATAATATTAGAGATGAGAAAAGTCATGGATCCGTTTTTCTTCATTCATTCATCCATCCATCCATCCCTCGGTGACTCAAGTGTCTGAACGCCTTAGACGTGTCATTTATTGGTCTTATTTCTTGTTCTTATGGTTTTGATTCATAACCATCATATCTAACAAAATGATTTCTCTTGACAGAACCTCTATCAAGCATTTAACATTTTTGTGGATACGTTCTTTCAAATACTGCACATCGTTTCTATTTGAGATTTTTGGCACCTTGATTTTTATATTTTCTAAGACGTGTGAGGGAATTAGGCTGGGCTGTGACTTTTTAAAATGTTTTCATTCATTTTCGAGAAGTCATAAGAAGCCCTTAAAGTATGATTCCAAGATGACAGTGTCACGCGCGCCGCCTGTCTAGTTTGCCATCGCGAACCTCTCCATCCACATTCTTTTACTGTTTCATCATTTAGTTTTTCACAGAAAAACAGTAAAGATCTTTATGCTTCATCTGAGATTTCACCTGTGTTGTCTCAATTCCTCGCCTGACATTCCCGGTTCACCTGTAATGGTTTCTTTAAGGACGAGCGAGCGAGGTTGGGCCCCGCGTCTCTCCGGTGTGGGCGCGTGGCATCTCCGCCGGCTTTTTCCTCATCAACATTCACCCAGCCGGAGAAAATTAATTCTATTAAAGGGCTCAATTCCCTCCGCCAGACCTCGCTGTTTAAACATCTTTTTAGTGTATGATTACAGCATATTTCCCAAACCTGGCCGGGACTGGCGGCTGGGTCGGGGAGGTCGCGCGAATGAAAGAGGACGACTTCATTGTGCGCTGACTGGACCATAAATCATCGGCCGTTTTCTATAAATCACGGCAGATGGCAGCGAGCGAGCGCGGGCTCGTGGGAGTCCTCCGGCCGCGGTGCACGCTGGGAAGGGCGGACTGCAGCAGACGCTGGCGGGTCAACGCGTGGATGGATGTCTGAGGAAGAGAACGCGAGGGAGCCCGCCGACAGACCCGGAGGTCCGAGAGAGGCACCTCTCTGTACCGGCCCGCGTTTAACACGTCTAATCGCGCTGATTAATATGTATGTGCTGGCCTCTCTCAACCCATGTGAGGCCTGTCAGATTGACATTAGATGTCCCGTGTTCTGGGATTCGGGGGGGGGTCGACCCTTCTGTCATCCATTCTGATTATGAAGATGTAATTGGGCAGACTATGAAATTTAAAGCGCTCGCATTGCAGTCGTATCACAGCCAGTCAAACTGCCCCAGCGTCATTATCTCAACACACCCACAGGTCTCCTCACTTCATCCGTTACGCATCGGAGAGAGAATCACAGATGAGATCTCTTCAACAGCTCAGTTGTTTCTCCTCGACGTGAATGAGAATCAATGGAGAGCAAATGGAATCTTAAATATCATCTGGGTCTCAGATTTTTCTCTTGAGAAAAATGTGTGTCATGAGAGTTTGAGAAGAGATGTCAACCGTGTGTCGATCAAAAGTCAACATTAGCGAAGATCTCGAGTTTAACTCAAACATTTCTCATTCTCTTCACTCGAATCTTTATGATTTCACCTCTCGTTTGATTCTCTTTTAATTTCTTCTGAGCAATTTTAAGAGAAACATTTGAGATGAAGCACAACCGAGAACTCCATCACATCTCATGAGCTATGAAGAGAAACATCTGAGCGGTAACATTCTCCTCTGGGTCGGTCTGTTGCTTTCAGCCGCAGAACTCTTGATCCTGAGACACGCTCAGAGGGGTCAGAGGTTAAAGGTCATTCTTTAAGGATCTCTTGTTGGGAACAGAATCATGTGTCCTCGAAATTTGTGCTGACGCAGAACGTAGCCGCAGATGATCTCACAACACAGGTCTGTTATTTTGAGCTGGATTTGATCATTTAGACGCATTGGGGCGGTTTCCTGGACAGCCATTAGCTTAAAACAGGACTAGGTCTAAGTTAAAATAGGAAATTTAAGGAGTTTCTCAAAACATACGTTACAAAAAAACATTACTGATGGGCATCTTGAGACAAAACAATCACAATGATATGTTTAAGATATGTCAGTGCATGATGTTTAACATTGTTTAACCCTGTCTGGGAAACCGCCTGTTACACGTTTAATCTGTGATATGATATTGTACACAGAAACATTTCCTGCAGCAGATGTTTGTGTGTTTTCTATTCCTGCTGCTGGTTTATGAATCTCAGAATGGTTAGTTTCCAGTAAAGCTGCTGGTGTGTTTGTTTCTGTCTTCTTTTTGAAACCTTTCATATTGTTTTGACAAAGCTCAGGCCGGAGATGGTGTCTCATCACTGATGTTTCTTCCATTAGATCGATTCACATTTTGCGTATTTTGCGCGCGCAAGCTCGTTATTTTAAATGTAGACACGCGACACGCGCGTCGGTGGCGTATCACGATGGAAATATTTATTTAATTGGGACCATGCATATTCATGAACATTGTTGTATAAGAATACATCATGTAAATATGCAAGAATTAGTTACAATATCTACTTTTCATCTGCAGTCCCTTGGGAGGAAACATAAAACTAACATAAAAACAGCCAACAATAACACAACATTCATTCACTAAAAATGAAAAAGTACATATAATGGTGACATATACATTGACAACAAACCTCAAAACAAAACAAAAAATACATGAAGGGAAAGACATTGTGTGACAGGTAAAAATTAATTAATTCTCTTATTTCTTTCTTTAAGGAAAAACTTCTTTCAGCTTTCTCTGAAATCAAGACAAAAACGCTTCTGCTCCTTATTTTAACAGAACTTTTTTAAGGATGTTCAGCTAATTGTGTTGGAAAACAATTAAAAAGATTTTAAAGTTAATTCTCAATCATTTAAAATCATAAAAACACAACCCTGAGATCTTTGACATATTTAAAGCAGAACACAATACGGTTCTCCTGTGGCATCGCTGCAAACAAAATTCCTTCTTGAATGAATAAAGCGCGTCCCAGGTAGAAAGATCCTCCAGAGATTTGTATTTCCTGTGAGAGCGTGATTGTCATGAGCGCTGGTGAGAGAATGAATGAATGTCTGCTGGTTTGTGGTCTGGTGTGATGTGATGAAAGTGTTTGATTGTTTTTATGTAAGTTCAGAGTAAAGGATGACTTCCTCTGAGCCGCTGGATTTATGAGCGTGTCCGGCCTCCAGACCCTCGGCCCCTCTGATCTGCTTTAGCTCAGCTGACCTCTGACCCCGGGGCCGTCAGGGACACACTCTGATTGGCCGAGAGAGGCTTTAGGAGCGTTCACAGTCAATGCTTCTCTGTATTTAACACTGACTGGGTCACGGCCAAAACCCGCTGGCATCTGTTGGAAATTGCCACCTCTGTTAATGACGCCTGTTTCCTGTTGTTTGTTGTTGTTTGTTTTGTGATTCATAAACGCGGGTAATAGCGGAAGCCTGTAGGATATCAGCGGAGGGGGGTGTTGTCCTCTCTGTTATGCATCACCATGAAATGATTTGTTTTGTGTACTATGAAAAGACTGAGATGGGTGTGTGTTAACACATCATTCAATACAAACGTGTGTTTGTTTTATCTGCACGACTGCTACGATTATAGTCACAAAATGGCAGAACTGATCAAATCGTTCAGGGTTAACAGAGAAGAAGAACAGATTTGATGAATTCCCTCTGATACATCACACTTTAAAAAGCATCAGGACCATTAGCCTCTTTTCTCTTTCATTCCTCATTCCTGTCCGGCCGGAGCATCACCAGGGCTTTCCTTTCCCCGCGAGATCCTTAAAACGCTTCATTAAAAAAACAACCCATCACGAGTCCTCAGACAAATATTGTGCTTCTGTTTGAGCTCTCAAAGTAAACCTCACGTCTGACACACCTGATGATGTTGAATTGTCTGCCGTGTGTTGGAGACGATGATGGATCGTTTAAATGAAAAAAGCACCAGTGTTATTTACATTTTAGATTAACGGCGATGTCATCAGATCTATAAATAAACACAAACTGAAGTATGAGGGAATTATGTAAGGACCAAAAAACTGAGAAAGCAAAACCTCATGAAGTTTGAAACGGAATCGAATAATTTACATTAGAATAGATTGAAACGTTTATTGATGTGTTATGAATATTTCCTGCATTTTAGGAACAGGGTGGATAGACCCTGTTCGATATAGATATGTGCACATAAATGCCACGTTTGACCGCTCTAGACACGTCTCGTCTGCCATCATGGAAGAGTCGAAATTTCAGTCACTTTAATATTTTTTAATGTTTTACCACACTGTTTAAGTAATTTTACATAATTTCTTTTGTGAAGTTTATTAAGGAAAGAATTTAAAAAGTGAAGAAAAACTTTACTGAAAAATAGTACATTTAAATAATGTAAATTTAAATATTTTAAAATTAAATAATGTTAAGTTTATTTTACTTTTTATGTAAATACTTTTTAAAAAATAAAGAAAATCTTAACGGAAAAAACTAATAGGAATCGTATTTTTTTATGTTAAAGATTTTGCACACTTCTTTTTATAAGTTAAGTTTATTTTCAAAAAAGGCTTTGTAGACTTTTAGCACACATTTTTTCAAAGTAAAATTAACTTAAAAAAACAAGATTAAGCAAATCAACACAAAGACAAGTTCACATGTGGACAATGTATTGAGTTTTGTCTTTATGTATGACTCGAGGTTACAGCTTTTCACCTTTTAATGTTGTGTTAGCTAATACAGTTGTCTTGTCTTGTGTTAGTTTAACAATTAAAATTTGTGTGTCTACACAACAGCACATAACGGTTGATACGTGTATGACTAGAACGCACAATTCAATTCAGTTTTATTTATACAGCTTTACAGGAAGAAAGACAAAAATAAACAAAAGTTAGCATTAGTATTAAAATATCAAGCATCCATCTGTTCTCTTGATTGGAGCGCGTGCTGGAGGAGGAGACGTTAAGTTCACATGATCTCAAGTTCTCGCATGATGATGACACATGAAGTCACTTTATCTACTCTTGAGTGTTCACAAACTGTTCCAGTATGACTGATGACACAGAGACAGATGCTGATGAGGCATCTATGTGTCTTTGATCTATGAATCTCCACATCTCCTCCTGTATGTGTTCTGTTCTTTCTCAGCTTTCTTGTGTGCTTCTGGTGATCGCTGAGCGCTCAGAAGCTTGTGTTGTTTCCGTCCTTTCTTTATCTGTTGTTCATACGTCTGTTTCTTCTTATTGATTCCAGCAGCGTGTGTTTGATGAATCCAAAGCGTCTGTGTGTGTGAAGTGGATTATATTTATCTTCTCTTTACTGTGAGAGGACCCAATAGAGGTCAACAGTAACAGCTGTGAAGGTGAACGGTTCCTCTGCACGCGTGCCGTCGCCTGTCAGGAAGCCCCAAAACACACATTAATGCAAATTATAGTTTGATAATTTAATAAGTCGTCCGGCAGGGTCTGTC
>CM056462.1:1599953-1636498 GCA_029783895.1 Triplophysa bombifrons | reverse complement strand
CTTGAACATGTACAATTTTCAGACAGTATGTTAAACTACAGTATGTGATGAAAAACTATTTCATATGAAGAGTAAACACAAACAAAGTACACTTAATATACTTAAAGATAAAAAATAGTTATAAAACACTCAGTTTATACAGTTTATAATAAGTTTAAAGCACTAAATTAACTAAATTAATATTAATACGTATTATATAGCAACATAAAAACATAAACAAATCAATTATAAAATGCCAAAAGCATACACGTAAAATGCTTAAACTAATATTAACATTAAAATGTATTAATAAAACTATAACACTGATACAGTTTACAAAAAACACCCTTCTGAAAAAAAAGTTGATTTAAGTTTACTTCTGGAGTACAAGTAAGAAAACATACTTTCAGTCTATTCCTAATGTACTTCTCAGAAAAACTTAATAGTGAACTTTGTTTCTCTTAACCGTTGAAATATGCTAAAAATGACACTTATACTACAAGAAGTATTCTGGTGCCTTAAATAAACATGCACTTTGTCTAAATAATAAAGAAACACTTAATCAAACGTACTTGTAGTATTGGACGGGTTTCCACTGAAGCATGACGTCAGTCATGATGCAACGATGCCACATTTTTATTTCATCACCAATTTTTTTACCCGTCATAAACTGTCGTACAAAATGTTACATGAATAACTTCAGGTGTCGTCTGATGGTGACAGAGATCCGCGAGAGGGGCTCAATGCCACCAGGGCTGAAGTTCTCTGAACACCCACAATCCTCTGCTGCCGTTCTGTCAGAAGTGAGTGTGTATGACACGCCGGAGGAGGACCCCGTCACATCTTAAACATTAAAGGGCACGTCGCGGAACCCCTCGCTCTCGTTCAGAGTTCACAGCGAATCATTCACATGAGCTTGATGAAGAACCTCTGAGCGTCCAGAGGCGTCTTTCTCTTTCATCAATAGTCTCTCAGTCATCATGTCACCGTTAATACAGCCGGAGAGCCGTGTCTCCAGTGAGGGGGTGTGTCTGCCCGCGGGCGGATCTCTGAGAGATCTGAGGACCCTTCAGTCGGGAGAGACGGCCGGCGGGCCACCGGCTCATTTCCAGTGTTCTGAGCGTTGAGCTTCAGGAGGTCTCGTTCACTCTTTATTTATGAACCGACACAACAGTTGTGCGTGAGAGAGAAGACACATCAGTCATGATCACAGCTGTCCGACTCACATGAGACATCACATGACAGGATTCCTGCGTCTGTTAGGAGGACTCGGACTTTAACTGAGCAAAACCAGTTTCTGATGACATGACCAGAGCTTCCAGAACACATACTGTACGACAGACATCAGCAGAAATAATGAAGAGATCACACAATAAAAGAAGGCAAACCTGGCCTTTCAAATTCATGTTTAAACAACACAAATGTTTCACTTGTTCTTTAGGACCATTTCACAAAGGAATATATGATGGAAAAACTGTTTTTACCCACAATTTGAATGTGTTTTTGGGAGACTTAACTGGAACGATCTCTTCATCTTCTCCACATATTTTTTACATTTCACAGTGTCACTACTGAGATGTTTATGTTGTATATTTTATAACATTCATATAAGTAAACCAAGACATAATTATGTGTAGTAATAGATACATCAATAATCAATAAATTGTTATATATATGACTTAATATGGGATAGACAGAGTTTTGTATATTTAAGTGTGGTGACGTCAGCAGTAACCTGGAGATCACAGAAGAACATGAAGACGACTTTGAACTTTGAGTTTCTGGACATTGACAGAAATCTCACATCAGCTTGTGTGTGTGTGTGTGTGTCCTCGGGATTAAATCATGTAACTCATGTTTGAACCCAGATCATTTCATATCATTTGTATGAGGTGTGTTAAGTAAATATTATTATCATCATTATTTAACTCTTGTGTTTTATGGGTCCTCACTAATAAAGCTTCAAACACATGTGTGTGTGTGTGTCACCCTGCAGTGTGTTAATTATCCGTCTCCGCCCGACTTCCTGCTGAGGTTACCCACATCTTTAATTGATTGATCACTCAGTGTGTGTGTGTGTATGTGTGTGTGCGTGTGTGTGTTTCTGTGGTTCAGACGATCCGTCACTGGACTGCACACACAGACAGCAGCACTACATTACAGCCTCATTAGATCAGTGATCTCCTGAGCCCCCAACTCAACACACACCATTACACAACCCCCCCTCTCTCTCTCTCTCTCTCTCTCTCTCTCTCTCTCTCGTCTGTTATATTTCTCTATCTGTCTCACCTGCACTGCTAAATATACATTTCTCAGTATTTTTGGTCCTGTTTTCAGCACAAATCTAAACATTCTCAAATCAATAGACATTCACTCTAAGGCAAAACAACATAAGATGCCAAGTCTTGTATTCGTAAAAAAAATGTGGTGAGCTTGTTATGAAACAGGAAACTTAAATTTCCAGTTATTAATATATGAATCTGGCCATGCTTATCTATCATCACTTTAGCATCATGTCAGTATACCTGTAATTATCTTGCCTTATGATGTTGCAAAGTATTTTGGGAAATGTGTTGCTCTGTCATCCTCTGGTAGGCAAGCATGAGACTATTTAAGTGTGTCTAATATGTCAGAACAAATAAATTAAAGTTTAACTTAAAAAAAAAGTTAAAAAGCATAAAATAACTTTAAATTGTTTTTCTTTTCCTAGTGCTTGAAATGTGAACAAATGCTTTGAGTCTCTGCCCTTTATGTTTAGTGTGTGGATTAGTTTTAACCTGGCGTAATGTTCTCTGCAATTAACAATTGTAGAATAAGATTTTTTTTTACCGGAAATAAAACAGTTTTTTGTTCGTTTGTAGAGACTGCTTTTTAAGTAAATCCATAATTTTATTTTACATTAATTCATTTTTCAGAATACACGAAAGAATCCTTCTGGAAAATATTTACAAAAAACATATTAAACAATTGAAAATAATCAATTTTTAGATTAACTTGATGACACTGTGTTTACGGATTTAGTGTGTTTGCTGTGGTCAAACGTGTTTTTATTACTTGCAACCTGTAGTTTAACCATCACAAACGTGCATGAGCTGTTCATATATTCATTGGCTTTATGGTGTGGTCACTTACACAAACTGCTCCAGATTGCGTTCACGTCTAATTGTCTTGTATAATTTAGACACACGTGACTCTTGCTAAAGGTCACCGGGGTCATCTGTAGCCTATATAAATGAGCTCTGCGCGTTCTTCAGCGATTTCTCCTCAGCGCTTCAAGCTCGTCCTCCTCGGGCTATTTTCTCTCCTTTTCATTTCTCAGAGAGAATACCAAATTCCAGCGATCAGAAACACAAGATCAAACGAGGCCTCAGCTGAATTCGCTGTCAGAATAAACGCATTTGTTCCTGGGGTTTTTCCTCAGAAGGCCTCATCCCTCGACCGTTTTCTTCTTCATCCGTGTGTTTTATGTGCTTTAAGCGGCGTCTCCTCCGGGTGCTCGTGTCACTGTTCATTTGAGAAAACACGCAGCTTTACTCTAAAATCTGCTCTGTATGCACAAGACTCACGTTTGTACTCTTAAACTAACCCTCTCTCATGTTCGACCTGCAAAACAATACAGAATCATTCTTAAGTCACGCTACGGTCAACATTAGTGAAGATCTCAATATCGACTCAAACATTTCTCATCAAATTTGCTCAAATGCAGATTACTTCAATATTAATTTACACCTCTGTACTCTTCACAAAACCTCAGGGAGAAAACATCTCAGACTGAATTGAAACTAAAATGAAACATCTCTAAGAAATCAATCAAATGTACTCAGAAGGCCTCTGATCTACAAAAAGAAAACATGTGACCCTGGATCACAATACAAATGTTGAGTAGAACGGGAACATTTTTAGTAAAAGACAAAAATACTTTGGAAGCGTCAAAATTATAGATTTTTCTTTTATGCCAAAAATCATTAGGATATTAAGTAAAGATCATGTTCCATGAAGATATTTTGTAAATTTATATCCTTAAATATATCAAAAGTTTATTTGTGTGAGTGAATGGCCTGCTACAGTGACCCTGATTAACAACTTCAAAGGCAGTTTTCTCAATATCTAGATTTTTCTGCCCTCTCAGATTCCAGAGTTTTAAACGGTTGTATCTCAGTCACATATTGTCCTATTCTAGAAACTCATATATCAATAGAAATCTTATGTATTCACCATTCAGATGATGTATAAAACAAAATTTCTAAATAGTGACCCATAAGACTGGTTTTGTTGTCCAGGGTCACATTTATTTTCTTGTATATTCTAAGTTTTTTTACTATTGTCATTTTTATACTGTTTTTCTAATGTCTCTTCTAATTCTGGTACTATTTATTTTAAATGTTCATATATTAAAATGTATTTTTGTTGTAAAGCCACTTCGCAACGATTACCTTGAAATGAAAAATCCAAAAGAGTTTTACATCCCATTAAGCACCTTACATTTATTTTGTTAGTGGTGTGATTTTTCATTTCATGGCTATAAATACTTTTAAACGCGTTCTGTTTTTTTTTTACTTTAAGAAAGATTCACTGCGATGATATAAAGCTGTAAAGAATGTCCGTCTGTAAAATAACGAAGCAAACAAAGTAGAAAAACAACAATATTGTATTTCATTAAAAATGTACAAAAGATATTTACATGATCCGGACCTGTAAATGGAGTCGGTGTAGAATAAGACGGTCTAAACCTCAGTCCAGTATAACCAGTTGAGATGTGAGTCTTCAGCACCATCACATTTTCTTATCATTTCTGTCTTCAGTCAATCAAAACAAGAGTACAATCTTTTTCTCAAAGTTTCACATTTATATTTTATCTGTGTATTATTTCGCGACATCGATTCTGCCGAGTACAAACATGGATAAGAAGTAGAATATTACATTTCATTTACACAATAAACAAAAGCTCTTTGTATCCACAGGAAGATAAAGTCCCGCTCTGTTCGTATAATGTATTTCTGCATCTGCTCGTGCACAGAGAGGCACTTGTTCCTGCACACATTTTCAAAAGTCGTATAAAAATACAGGACCGTCTCTTATCAAACTCTCTGTGGGTTTATATATGTGCCGTACTTGAACTCGTCTAAGGCAAAGTATGGCTTCTTCAACAAAAACACTACCAAACTAATATCATACAGAATGATACACTTCAAAAAGCATTTAAGTAACGTTTACGTAACATTCAGTTCAAATATTACATCCCTGTCGTCACTCATCACAAACGTAGCGCTCGTACTTTCTGTTCGTCCTACGACATCATGTTAAGAAACTTGCTCTCCTCCGCCAGCGTGCTGAGCATGGAGCTCATGTCTCCGATGGCCATGTTGCCGATTCCCGTGGCCACCGGCGGTAAAGTCACAGAGTTCTGGGGTGTGGTGAGGCGTGAGGAATTCTGCGATAGGCTGCGGAGGAGGGTGGGGCTTAAAGTTCCTGACATGAGGCTGGAGTGGTCGCCGTCATCCAGCATGGCATCAAAGTCGATCTGCGGATGCTCCGGCTCACTTGAATCCACCGTGCTGGAGACGTGATTGGTTTCAGGAGAACCCACCGCAGCCATGGCTACACCGTCCATCATCACCAGACTGCTGGAGTCGAACATGTGCATCTGTCCCGTGTACATCATGGCGCTGGTGTGGGTGCTGTTGACGTTGGCTGATTTTTTTGGGCTGGCCTCTGAACTGTCGTACGCTGGGCTGAAGTTGGACTGTGGGTAACTGAGTTGTTGTGTCGGCCCTGAGAGTTGCCGGCTGTGTGGTTTGGGTTCTGTGGGCGGCCGCGGCTGGTTTCCGTTCAGCGTGGGATTCTGAATGATGTAACCTTTCTGGCTCGTGTTAATCTGGGAATAGTTTTGAGTTTGACCAGCCGGAGGTTGAACTCGCACCCGGCTGGTTTGAGGTTTCACGGACACGCGTCCTGTCATGTTGGCGATGTCATTGGAACCATGATGGTATCCATGCAAAAAGTTCTGCTCTGTGTTCATCTGGTGCAGCGCTTGCATCTGAGAGTTAAACTCACTATTGTGTTGCTCTAGATTCTGCTGGGTAGTGTGAGCGAGGTTTTGACTCATGAAGCCGATCTGTTGGTTGGAGTTGAGGTTGTGAAAGGGGCTGAGGTTTTGTTTTTGATGAAGGTTTCCCCGCCCAGTTCCTTGCTTGGGAGATGACTCCACCGTCCCAGAACTGACCTCGTTCCATTGGACCGGCATCTGACTCTTGGGGGAATCTGTGAATATCTTCTGAGAGCCAGGACTCATGTGGCAGGAAGCTGCTGTCGGTCGATGTCCGTCAATTATGTTGCTCTCCACCAGCGCATGCCGTCGATGTTGGGAACTGAAGCCGTGGACGCCCTGATGGCGGTACACTGACCCGGCATGCTGCCCGGAGCTTCCGTTCTGAGATGTGAGGTACTGAACGACATCATCTGGCAACATTATGCCATCATCAAGACTGTCGCTCGCCATGGTTTCCATAGCGACATTCTCAGAGATGCTAGGAGGCCGGGATGGATACGGGTGACGGTTCATGTTACCCTCAGGTGGGTTGCAGGTCTGAAGAGCAAAGTGTCGACTGGGGTTCACGTTAGTCATGCTGTAGAAGCGCTGACCAAGAGAAAGCTGTTCACCTAGTCGTCTCACCGGATCACTCGCCCTTCGTGGGATGTTGCCTGGCACCTGATGGGGTAAAACCCTACTGTTAGTGTAACTGGTGTCACTACACCTTCTGGGAACCGTTGGGGGATGTACAGGCAATGATGTCATGTCATAGGAATCGCCTAATAAGGCCATCCGAGCCTTCGGACTCATGAGGTCCATGTTGGGTAGAGGGGTGGGTGGAGCTCCCCCTGTGGCAGCAGCGTACTTTGCTTTGAGTGTGTAATGTTGGGCGGGCGTGAGACTGAGCATACTTGGGAGTTCTCCACATTGGCTGCCTTCACTGGAGCGTCGGGACATGTCGGTGGAGATGGGGTCGTATGAGTCCGCCGAGCTGATGTTATTCAGGCGACCTCCCGGTTGTGAGGCCTGACTGGACCGCCGGCTGGAATAGCAGGGGGAGATTCCTGAAGAACGGCGACTGAGGGTGTAGGCGGAGCTGATGGTGCTGCCCAGACTGTCCCGACGCTCCACCAGCTGACTAAGAAGCATAGTCTCACCGGGGCAAAGGTCACCCAGACATGGGCTCGAGATGGTGAGCGCTGGATCAAAGAGACCATTTTCCAATAATGAACCTGTGACGGAGAGAAGTTGAGCTTTGAGAAGAATCTTTCACATAAAAATCTGAAATTTAGAGCATGAACACGTTGGTGTCTGGTATAAACGACAGATTCACTCACCAATGTGAATGGGGGGCAGTTTGGTGCAGGGGGCAGGAGGAGTCGTGTTTGCCCAAGAGCAGGACTCCCTCACTGATTTCAGCTTCTCTTGCTTCAGGTGTGAGAGTCTGTGGGCGGGGCATCTGCGCAGGTGAAGGCCCAACATTCCCGTAGAGACGGTGGTGGAATCCACTAGGGGCGCGTCGTCCAATCCGCTCAGATCTCCCATACTGCCCCCGCTGTGTCCTGCCGGCTCTACTCCACTGTCATGGTGGGTGGCACGGCCAATCGGTGACGGCTCGCTGCTACATGATGACTGACCACCAGGGCTGGACTGATACATCTGAGAAAAACCCACAGGATGTTTGATTACCCACAATGCACCAGCGAGAAAAATTGACATTCATGAACGGACAGATAGAAACATGCTGACACAGAGGCCTGAACATCACTTGCAGTTGTATAATTGCAAATAATGAGCATACTGCGCATCCCAAAATCCCCCCCCCTCGTCGTCGAGACACGTTTCATGTCTATATCCCCCCTCACATAGCTAGGTTAAGTGCTTGACAAATCGTTATTTCCTATGGCAACGTCTCTGTGCATTATGCATGTGGTCTGGCGTGAATGCACAAAGGGAAATCTGGCAACATAAATAAGGTACGGCACGGCACGGCACGGCACGGCACGGCACGTCTTTGTTTCCTGACGGCTGATCCCCCGGATGAGGTAAATGAGGTCCCCACAGGAAGCGCGGCACTTCTTGATCACAGCTTGAGCTCTGCCACTATTTGTTCAGCACACAAAAACAGTCCCACTGATATAATATTAATCCACTAATGGCTTTTATCCTTGAGTGGCGGGCGGGGGCGTTAGATCTCAGTGATGGGGGGGGGCCCAAGGGAAATTAAAGGCCCTCTGCACGCCAACACATCACAGGCAATTACACAATACGGGGGTCCACAGTTTTGATGCCGTGATACTATATTTTACTGTAAGTTAACGATGCAACTTTAGGCTGGAATACGCTATGAGCCTTTTAAAATCTGAACAGATTCTTAAAAAACTAGACATCATACACTTGCAGACTTTTTGAATGTTTGCATAGAAAACAATACATGATAAAACCTGCAGACTGGCGCAGAACAACTCCAGACTGAAAATCTGAGCAAAAGTCTTGTAGTGTATTCCAGCCGTTAGATGAGGCCGAATAATTAAGTAAGAACTCCAGGTAATATTTCGGACTATGTGCTTTTTATAGTACGAGGGCAAAACACACACAGAAATAAAAAGGGTCGAACAAACACATGTTTGGACAGAACATAGAAGACACGCTTTAGCATGCAGAAACGAGTGGATGACATGACATGGACTAGAGAGAAAACCTCACAGTATATTCTCAGTAGTTTTATTTTTTGCACTAACTTAAAGAAGTAGTTAACTATTGCTAACTGTTAAAATTTGCACCCGTTGAATTTCCATAGCAGGAATAAAATGGGGTATATGCACACTGGGTGATGACGTACTTCTGCTGAGATCTCAGACAGCCAAGCCCCGTCCGCTCTTATATAGCTGAGGCAGTTTTTCACCAACTGATAACGATGTGTTTAGTGTTTAAGAAACGACCGAATGTCAGCGAAGCGACAGCACTTCAGCCGAGCACTGCTAGGTGCCGCTGTGATCGAGCCTCTAGTATGTGCAAAAGTTTACTTCGCTTTTTTATATTTGTGGATACAACCTTTTTGGTTGTCGATGTATGACGTAGTGTTTGGATCATTTGATTCACATTGTTGACCATGATCCTACACGCATCTCGAACCGACCAAGTGAAAAATGCCTTTGTTACATCCGGCGCACCTAGTGTCCATGGAGAACAGAGCGGAAACATGTCATCGGTGCGTGTGCATATACCTCATTTACTATGGAAAGTGAATGGGGGCAAATTTAAAGTGAACTACTTTATACACTCAAATTATATTTTAATTGACATATTTCAAACATGTGGTGTGACTGTCTCTTTAAATAGCTGTAAAATACACAACCATTAAACAACAAGAAATATTTGTACAAGATGATAGAGTTGACCTCCTACTGTTATTTACATTTATAACGTGTATGTGAAACTACTTCGAGGCTAGAAAATACATAAAAATGATCCTACTATTGCAAATTGAAGCGATTTGCAAAAAATGAAATTAAGAAATAAACAAACAAAAGTTGCGCAAATGTGTATGGTCAAAGTTTGAGGTCAATCCAGATAGCAAAAAAATTATTTTTCCCCCAAACTGAGTACAAAACATGTATGTTGGCTCATTTGAACTGTTTTTACAAACATTAAACCAGACCTAAACTACCTCGGTGTTCATTTGTCTTAAGTAATTTACACATTCGATTGTGAAATCTTTCACGTCCATGTCACAGAAATAAAGGTGAAAACACAGAGATCCTCACGCTCACCTCAGTAACGTCTGTCCTTAATGAAAGTGAAGGAGAAGAGAAACAGGACAGAGATGCAGAAAGCAGTTAAGAGACTCATACACACACACACACATCCTCTGTTAGTACGGTTGAATCAGCGTGAACAAAAACATTTCCATAGATTTCATTAGAAATAAAAAAAAGATTAAATGCTTCAGTTAGTTACAAATACACAAAGTTATTGTGTAAGAACATACACAAACTTATAATAGTGATTTATAAGTTAAACTCTTGGTTGTAATTTTGTGGGAAATGTCAGTTCAGAGATGCTGAAAAAGAGTGAAAAGTTACGGATTGCTGCTACATATTATAGATATTAAGAATAACATACATTTTATTATGCATTTCTAAAGATACACATTACAGTTTACAGGTGAGAAACATACTTTAGAAGTGTGCTGAGGGACAGACTTGACAAATTTATTACAAGTGAACCTTCCAGTTGAATATGAGTGCTCTCAAGAGGGCGACAGATTACTGTCAGATATAAACATACTAAAGTCTTAGGCCGGATTCACATTTTGCGTACATTTTTTTTTGTAAATTAAATTAAATTGTTTAATGTCAATTAAATTTAAAATTAAAATGTGCATTTAAAATTGAACTGTAAATTTAATTTAAGATTGAACTGTAAATTCAATTTATAATTGAACTGTAAATTACATTTAAGATTGAACTGTAAATTAAATTTATAATTGAACTGTAAATTACATTTAAGATTGAACTGTAAATTAAATTTAAGATTGAACTGTAAATTAAATTTAAGATTGAACTGTAAATTACATTTAAAATTGAATTGTAAATTACATTTAAGATTGAACTGTAAATTACATTTAAGATTGAACTGTAAATTAAATTTATAATTGAACTGTAAATTACATTTAAGATTGAACTGTAAATTAAATTTAAGATTGAACTGTAAATTACATTTAAGATTGAACTGTAAATTACATTTAAAATTGAATTGTAAATTACATTTAAGATTGAACTGTAAATTACATTTAAGATTGAACTGTAAATTAAATTTATAATTGAACTGTAAATTACATTTAAGATTGAACTGTAAAGTAAATTTAAGATTGAACTGTAAATTAAATTAAAATAATGTATGTAAATTAAATGTATAATTTAAAATAACAAACATGCGCGCAGAAAAGACGTGAAATGTGAATTGGGCCTTAAATGTTCTTTTCGTTCTCTTCTGTGTTATACTAGATTCACACTAGCGGTGCAGTTGTCGCGCGGCAGCCACCTTTAAGCCGATGTGGCTGCCGCTGCCATTCACAAAAAGTTAAAATAATTTTATCATCAGATGCGCATGCCGCAAAGAGACAAGCCCATGGAAGTTTGGTTGATTTAGGATGCAGGAGTACATTTTGCGCTCCGCCAACGAAGCTGCCCGCGTTTTGCCCCATCCTGCATGTTTCCCTTTGAAAATGACCTGGACCAACGCGACTGCCACGTTCCGTGTGAATCCAGCATTAGTGTAAGTGACTCCCTCGTGTGTAGTTGTGTACTCGTGTTTATCATGTTTCAGACCTCACAGACAGTGAGAGTGAATCTTACCATAGAGTTTTCAGTCTTAATAGATTTGACCTGCAGGTAGTCGTCCACTCCTCTGCCTGTGCCGTTGCCTTCCAGTTTCTCCTCCGTCACGCGTGTCATCTGCTTATTTCCCGACTCATTCTCACCGTTTTCTTTGGGCGGGTGCTGGCGAGGCGGCAGGTCGCCGCGCTGCTTCTTGGTGACGTGAGCGTCGGGCCCGTGGACGGTTTTCACGTGTTTGCGCAGCGAGCTGGGGTCCGTGTAGCGCTTGGTGCAGCCGGGGATCTTACACACGTAGGGTTTCTGCGGAGATAAATATAAGTCGAGTCAAATGTACGACTCTGAATTAGACTTTTATCTCTCGCCCGTTATATCAGATTATCTTCAAATGCTTTCGACGAATGCACAATTAGAGGGAATAAATTACTGACGCGCTGACGGCGCCGACGCTAAGCATGGGTGATGCATTACTGTTTACTAATAAAGTTGTGATAAAACGATGTCTCTCTCTCTCTCTTCTTTAGCTCATTACGGATCAGAGCCGAATGGAAACGGAGGCAGGTTTCATTTTCTATGCGTGATCTGCAGGTGGTCTCGGCCTCCACTGGGGACGGCCTTGATTCTTACTAATGTATGGTGGGTTGCTGTACTCATTAGCTTCAGAGCTCATTATTCACCCACACACACACAGAGGTTGTTAATGGGACAGCGTTGAGCAGGCGGGAACAATCACTACACATGATGAGGGACTGCGCAAACAAATCTAATTTTGGCTTAAATTTGTTAGCGTATGCTGAAAATGGCACATTTACATAGAATTAGGCAGTTAGCGCTTCCTTAACAGCGCACGCTGAAGTAAATGATCTGATCCTGTGTGTGTTGAAGGGCGGCACACGCGTGCAGTTCTCATCAGGTAAACAGATCTAAATCAAACATGTGTTTCATGTTGAGATGAAGTGTGTGTGTTTGTGTGAACGAGGTGTGTGTGTTTTACCTCATTGGAGTGTGTGCGGTTCTGGTGTTTGGCCCGGTCTGAAGCGTTAGAGAAAGCTTTATTACAGCCCTCGTGCTCACACACATACGGTTTCTCTCCGGTGTGTGAACGCAGGTGCGTCTTGAGATTTTCCAGACGTGAGTACGCCTTCGAGCAGCCCTCAAACTGTGACACACAAACATTAGAATAAACAATCACTTTATTATATGAAAACAACACAAACATTAGAATAAACAATCACTTTATTATATGAAAACAACACAAGTTTATGAAGTTTATGGGCTGTTTGGGGTGTGTAGATGTTGTGTGTGTTTGGGGTGTGTCGATGTTGTGTGTGTGTGTGTGTTTGGAGTGTGTAGATGTGTGTGTGTTTGGAGTGTGTAGATGTCGTGTGTGTGTTTGGAGTATGTAGATGTCGTGTGTGTGTTTGGAGTGTGTAGATGTCGTGTTTGTGTGTGTTTGGAGTGTGTAGATGTTGTGTGTGTGTTTGGAGTGTGTAGATATGTGTGTGTTTGGAGTGTGTAGATGTCGTGTGTGTGTTTGGAGTGTGTAGATGTCGTGTTTGTGTGTGTTTGGAGTGTGTAGATGTTGTGTGTGTTTGGAGTGTGTAGATGTCATGTGTGTGTGTGTTTATGCTCTGTATATATGTGTTTGGGGTTTGTAGATGTTGAAACACATTTGTTGTGTGTTTATGCTCTGTAGATGTTCTGCGTGTCTTAATTTCATGCTCTTTGGATGTGTGTGATTGGGTTGTGTGGATGTGTGTGTAGTTGTAGAGTATAGAGGGTAACTCACAGTGCACTTGTGTGGTTTCTCTCCTGTATGTCTGCGCATATGAACCACCAGCATGTACTGAGCTTTAAAGGGCTTCTGTTCACGCGAACACTCGTCCCAGCGGCACACAAACTCTTTCTTCTCGCCGTGGATGTGTTCGTTATTAATGTGCTACAAACACACAAACACAACACACTTTACTTTCATTACACACACACAGATCTCCGTCTTCAGACCACTCAGCTCAACGTCAGCGGTGGTCTCTTATCAAAGAGATAAAGGACCACAACATTATCATGTGTCAAGAAAAAATACAACAAGTGTTTGAGGAAATGAAACCATTTCAGCTTCTGAAGAACGCTGTGTTCTACACGTCTGTCAGAGGAAATAAAAGTGTGTGTGTGTGACTGTGTGTGATAGAGAGAGCGAGAGTGCGTGAGTTTGTGTGTGTGTGAGAGAGACTGTGTGTGTGTGTGTGCGAGAGAGAGAGAGAGAGAGAGAGAGGGAGAGAGAGTGTGTGTGACTGTGTGTGATAGAGAGAGCGAGAGTGCGTGAGTTTGTGTGTGTGTGAGAGAGACTGTGTGTTTGTGTGTGTGCGAGAGAGAGAGAGAGAGAGAGAGAGAGAGAGAGAGTGTGTGTGTGTGTGTGTGTGTGTGTGTAAGAGAGAGCGAGAGTGCGTGAGTTTGTGTGTGTGTGAGAGAGACTGTGTGTGTGTGTGCGAGAGAGAGAGAGAGAGAGAGAGAGAGAGAGAGAGAGAGAGAGAGAGAGAGAGAGAGAGAGAGAGAGAGAGAGAGAGAGAGAGAGAGAGAGAGAGAGAGAGAGAGAGAGAGAGAGAGAGAGAGAGAGAGAGAGAGAGTGTGTGTGTGAACAGCTCCTTCAACAAACATATTTTACTACTGGATTAACTTGAAATTCCTTGGATATTTTTACAAAGGAGACATACACAAACCTTCATTAACGGAACCTGTTGCTTTTTGAATCAAACTTTTTCTCTTAGTGTGGATTTCTGGAACAAAATATCAGAAAAGGACACAATGGACACGAACCCAACAATCCTGCTCTACAAACAAACCAAAAAAAAACAAGAGGACTAGATTATCAAGGACTATCTGCTACCAGGTACCAAAGTAAGTACTTTACCAACACTTTATGCCAAATACTCGACAATAACTACAATCAAACAAACAAAACAAGCAAAAGAAAAGAAAGTAAAAGTTTTACTCAAAGATACAATAGTGTTACTGAAGCAGCAAACTCTGCTCAACCACATGACCCACGCCTCAGAGGTGTGAATTGGAAGGTGAGAAAACGACTGGGCCAAACAAAGGAGATTCCTCAACCAACGCCCACACAGGTGTGAACAGCCCATTTTACCCTGGATGCACAACCCAAATGTGTGGAGGCCATTCCTCTAGACTACCCAAAAGAGGTTACAAACGATACAGCAAGGAAAGTCTACAAAAACAAAAGACTCACAGAAAATTCAGAGACTTTATTCGCAGACCTTCATAAAGATGGTAGCACCAGTAACCTGATTTTCTACACCAACCGACCTCATTCATGGCACAAAGCCATCATCTCAGAATTCCCAAACGCTGAAAGAAAAGGCATCTGTGGGGGTTTCCAGCTAAAAATTAAAAATGAGGATGACGTAACAACGATCAATGTTAACATCTACAAAACAACAGGGATAGTTGTTGTGAAAGCACTCAAGGACTTTTCGAACAAAACTTCCTCAGTATCAAAGGAAGATTACAACTGGAACCCAACAATGAGCAACCCACCATACAGGAATCAGACAGAACCCCAGTTTCTGATGAGCAGCAAGAACATAGAGATCTTCCTAACACAGAACAAACAAAGGAGCTCCATTCACACTGCTACTGTACTGACATGAGAGAGAGATTTACAGCCCTGGAGGGGGAATTAGTACAGCTCAGAGAAATGACCCTTTCTCTCCAAACCATACAAAGCTCAGACCAATCCGGCAACAACCCCACTTCCAAACAAAAAGAGGGAGACAACATCAGGAAAGAACTGTCTTCACTTCAGGCCGAAGTGAAGCAGCTAGTGCAAGGGAGGGAGAGGCTCAAGGTTCAGCTGCCATCACTGGAAACCCAGCTCACACAACAGACAGAGAGTCACTGGACCCAGCTAACTGCTTTAAGAGAGGAGATAAGAGAACTGAAGCATGAAAAAGATACCCACCTCACAGCCCTCAACTCCAAACATGGTCCAGAACAACAGGTCACCCTTCAAACGGACCACAGCTCACAGACCTCATTGTCACAACCCAGCCAAAACCGTCCATCTTCACCAAACCCTTTGCCCAGTACAGATCAACGCAATGAACCTGACAACACTCCAACACCCACCGAGTCCTTCTGATAGACTCAAATGGGAAATTCATAGAAGAAAAAAAGCTCTTCCCCAAACAAAAGGTGTCCAAACTCTGGTGCCCTAACACGCACAGTGCCCTCAGACTACTGAACGAGGACAACCTAGGATCACCAAGCCACATAATAATCCACACTGGCACAAACGACCTGAGAGCACAACAAGAAAGAGTGGCCACAGCACTAGAGAGGGTAATCGAAAAAGCTACAACCACCTTCCCAAATGCCAAAATCACCATCTCGACACTACTACCACGGAAAGACTTCCACCCAGACACAATTCAACAAGTAAACGCAAATCTCTCTAGAACTTGTGCACTCAATCCTCAAGTGCACCTGGCACATCATCCCACCTTGGACCTCACATGCCTCTATGACCATGTACACCTATACAGAGAATCTGTCCCCATCTTTGCAAAGAAATTAAAAGATGTTGCTCTCACCGCAACACCAACAACCCTCCTAGAAGCAACAGAGCAAGGCAGCACCTACCCAGACCATGGATGAACCACACTGCACCTTCAAAAAACAGCCAGAGACTGGGACCCCCCTCCCTGCCAAAACAACAGCCAACAGACCAGAGCACCACCCCTGCTGCCTACATCTCCCACCCGGCATATGCAACAGAACTCCAGCAGCCTAAGCTATGCCAAGACAGTGAGCAGAAACTCCACACCGACATCTGCACAAGCTCCAACAGCCGAGCTAAAAGACATCCATCAGATGCTGAACCTGATCTGCTCACACCTACTGTCTTAAGACAAAATCTCCAATAAATAAATAAATACCTAATGGATAACAAAGCATTTACAATATCATGTTGGAATATTCAAGGCCTGAGGTCATCTGCTTTTGGACTAAAAAGCAAAAACATAGACTTCAGCTCTGAAACAAAAAACTCAGACATCCTCATCCTACAGGAGACATGGAGTAGAGGAGACGGACCCACTGGTCGCCCTACAAACAACAGAGAATTCATCATTCTATCCGTCAAACTGCCTGACGTCACACAGGGAAGAGACTCAGGCGGAATGCTGATCTGGCATAAGTCCGAATACGCCCACTCAATAAAAATGATTAAAACTGGCCAGTTTTACACATGGATAGAAATCAACAAGACCATCACTTCAACAGATAAGAATATCTTCCTGTGTGCAACCTACATCCCCCCAGCAGAGTCACCCTACTTCAATGAGGACAGTTTCACGATCCTGGAAGAGGAGATCAACTACTTCCAATCACAGGGCAATGTTCTGATCTGCGGAGACCTAAATGCCAGGACAGGCGAAGAATCAGACTCAGTTCACTCCAAGGGAGACAAACACATTCCAGGAGGAGATGTCCTTTCCACACCTACTCACACACAAAGACTAAACTACGATAAAACAACAAACAAAAATTGATCAAGACTTCTCCATCTTTGTTGCACACTGGGTCTGTACATGGTCAATAGAAGACTACGAGGAGATTCGTACGGTAGGTACACCTATAGTTCTAAGCTGGGTAACAGTACGGTAGACTATTTCATCACGGATCTGAATCCTAACTCCCTCAGAGCGTTCACAGTCAGCCCACCATCCCCATTGTCAGATCACAGTAAAATCACTCTCTACCTCAATAGATCCAAACCTAACACAGAGGCATCAAAACAAACTCACCTCCATACCCTAAAACAAACATTCAGGTGGAAACAAAATTGCGAAGATACATACAAAAGCATAACTCGTGAACCAAAAATTCAAAACCTACTGAATAAATTCCTAGATACCCCATTTCCACACAATAATGAAGGTGTAAATTTAGCAGTAGACAGGATTAACCAAATTTTTACAATATCTGCAATGCTATCTAACCTAAAACCAACTAACACAAAACCAAACAAAAAGCCCGTAAATGAGAAATGGTTTGATAAGGAATGTAAAAACCTTAGAAAAGAAGTAAGAATTCTAACAAATCAGAAACACAGAGATGCTGACAATGTAAACACACGCCAACTCTACCATGAAAAAGTTAAACAATATAAGGACACACTAAGGAAGAAAAAGAAACAAGATACACAAAACCAGTTAAAAGCAATTGAACAATCTCTAGAAACAAATCGCTTCTGGGAACATTGGAACACACTTAACAAACCCCACCATGAAGATCTTCCCATTCAGAACGGAGACGTATGGATAAAGCACTTCTCAAACCTCTTTAGTAAAATAACCAAGAACCATGAACAAACTAACCTACACAACAAACTATGCACTCTGGAGTCAACAATTAAAGATTACCAAAACCCTTTAGACTATCCAATTACACTCGCTGAGCTAGGCCAAAATATACCAAAACTAAAATCCCAAAAAGCAAGTGGTATCGACGGTATCCTAAACGAGATGATTAAATACGCAGACCAAAAACTTACACTCGCCATCCTCATACTGTTTAATATCATCATAAGTACAGGTATATTTCCCACAATCTGGAACCAAGGTCTCATAACTCCAATCCATAAAAGTGAAGACAAATTCCACCCTAATAATTACCGCAGAATATGTGTAAACAGCAACCTAGGTAAACTCCTCTGTAACATTCTTAACAGCAGACTTCTCCAATATCTAAACAACCAAAACATCCTGAGAAAATGCCAAATTGGTTTCCAACCCAAATACCGCACATCCGATCATATATACACTCTTCGTACCTTAATTGACAAAGAAACAAACCAAAATAAAAGAAAGCTCTACTCATGCTTTGTTGACTTCAAAAAAGCTTTTGACTCAATCCGGCATGAGGGACTTTTTCTTCAGTTGATTCAATGCGGCATCGGAGGAAAAACCTACGACATCTTCAAATCAATGTACACCAATAACACATTTGCAGTTAAAATTTGCAACAAGCACACAGACTTTCTCTCCCAGAGTCGTGGAGTAAGACAGGGCTGTAGTCTTAGTCCTACACTATTTAACATGAGCTCTAGAACAGTCACCAGCACCCGGTCCGACCTTACAAGACACCGAAGTGAAATGCCTCCTGTTTGCAGACGATCTGGTGCTGCTGTCACCCACAAAAGAGGGTCTACAGCAACATCTGGACACCCTGCACACCTTCTGCCAAACATGGGCCCTATCGGTTAACCTTAAGAAGACTCGAGTCATGATATTCCAAAAAAAGCCCAGGAGCCAAAACCAACATCACCGTTTCACACTAAACAACGTGCCCCTAGAACACACCAAGAACTACACATATCTCGGTATAAACATTAGTAACACCTGAAGCTTAAACAAGGCTGTGAATGACCTGAGAGACAAGGCACGAAGAGCTTTTACGCAATCAAAAAGAATATCAAAATTGACATCCCAACCGTGATCTGGCTGAAAATAATACAATCAATTATAGAACCAATGGCGCTGTATGGAAGTGAGGTTGGGGTTCTCCTCGCCAACCAAGAGTTCAGCAGATGGGACAAACCCCCAATAGAGATTCTGCAAACAGAAATGTGTAAAAACATTCTACGGGTACAGAGAAAAACTCCAAACAACGCCTGCAAGAGCAGAATTAGGACTGTATCCTCTAATCATTAAAATACAAAAAAGAGCTTTAAAATTCTACACACACCTTAAGAACAGCGACACAGACACACTCCATCACAAAGCCTTAAGACATCAAGAGCTGAGCCCAGAGAGAAACCCCTTCATCCAACTGATCTCACAACTAACTCTACAACCCCAAACATGCCCAAGTCAACCCCAAACCCCAGCCAGACTAAAGCAATGATCAAAACACAAAAAGAGAAATATCTCAAACACTGGACAGAAGCAACAGCTCAGCAAAGTAAACTGGAATGTTATCTGTCACTAAAGAGAGAATATAAAGTGTCAGAATACCTCACAAGCGTATCAGACCCTAAACTAGAAAAGTGTTGAGCATGTACAGACTCAGTGATCACCAGCTCACTGTAGAGACGGGCAGACACAGACACACATGGACACCGAGAGAAGAGCGACTGTGTCCACACTGCACACACAATCAAGTGGAAACAGAGCTGCACTTTCTCCTCTCCTGTCCCAACTACACACACATCAGAGAAACATTCTTCCCCCAGTTTACAAACTTACACAAAGACTTTGAGCAGTTTCAACAAAAGGACAAGATCTCATACATACTGGGAGAAAAGTCAAGAAGCTCAAACCTGCTGCAAGATATGTCAAGTCCTGCCACGACCAAAGAACAAGCAGCACAACACAAAACAACACTGACAGGACAACACACACAAACTGACACTATCACCCTCACTGAGAACTTTAATTAAAACTCTTTTTCTGTTTATATTGAGATGTATATATATATATTTTTACTTATAGACTTTTAATTTTATTCAATGTAAATTTTCTTTTATCATGCAAATAAAGCTCCTTTGAATCTTGAATCTTGAGTGTGTGTGAGAGAGAGAGAGAGAGAGAGTGTGTGTGAGAGAGAGAGAGAGAGAGAGAGTGTGTGTGTGAGAGAGTGTGTGTGTGAGAGTGTGTGTGTGTGTGTGTGTGTGTGTATGTGTGTGTGTGCGTGAGAGAGTCTTGGTGTGAGACCCCATCTCTCTCTGCTTCACTGGTTGTCTGGAATGCCAGAGAAAGTTCTGTCACCCCACCCAGGACACCAGTGCATGCTGGATAGATCCAAGCCCAGCTTTAAAATCCAAAGCCTTTTCTTTCATTTATTTTACACCGATCAAAGATGTATACATATAAATGTTTTATATTTCATTTTTTAATATAATTAAGTAATCAAATATTATTAATACTTAAAAAAATAAAAAGTTTGCATAATTCATCTGTGGTTTTCAAACCCTGCTGACTTCAGCTCATCTAGCAGGTCAGGTTTGTGCTCTATGGGTCAGAGGTCAAAGCATTTCAGAGGTCAGCGAGATCTTATGACTCATCAAAGCCTACAGATCCAGGTGAGGTGTCTCAGATGTTATTAAAACAGCAAGGAACATCTAATACAAAAACCTGCTTTCTTCAGACTGATGCTTTACTTTGTAAAGTGTGTGATTTGTTATAAAATGCTGATGAACACCAGCGCATGTTCAGATCTGAAAGCCGTGTCACCTGTGACCCCACAGCCCCCCCCCCCGCCGTCTGTCAGGATATCCCGTAACCCACAGACTTACATGCACCAGCTGTTCCTGTGTGTCGTACTCTTTACTGCACCCGTCCCAGTGGCAGTTCGTCTCATACACAACATCCGTCTCTTGTTTGCAGTCGTCCAGGTTACCTCCTTTCAGGTCCACTGCACCATCCAGACGGTCCTGAGGGGAAACGGCAACGTTACGTCATAAACGCTCTCCGGTGAACAAGTGAACATGGACAGCAGAAAAACACGCTGTGGTTCGGTTACATCACCGATGTGTGTTATTCAACCCAAGCTTTATTTAAAAAAATACTGATAGTGCTTTTTTAAAAATACACTCAAACGACGCCGGCAGACGAGTACTGAAAAGTAAACATTAATTGTGTGCGGGTACACGTGTGTGGTGTGTTAAGAGTTATCGGACCACTGCGGGTGAGTTATCGGACCACTGCGGGTACGCGACACAACACACGCGCGCTCGCGGGCTGCTGACTGCAGCATGTTTATCTGCGGCGTGCGAGCTATCTTCATCAATTCTGTTGGCCCCAAGACGACGGCAGCCGCGTTACTCCCCATGCATCAAGAGCCAAGCCGCTTCACCGACACCAGCAGCCGCAGATTTGTCAAAAGATGAGCGGAGAGCGAGGGGGGGGAGAAAAAACTCTCATGTGACAATAACGGCCGGCCAATATTTCATGAAAATGAAGTGCTCTGGCACAGTTTACACGAGCGGGGCGAGTGAACGCTCGTAAAGCTCTTATCAGCTGGAGTTTTTCTGCCGCCGCTCGTGCGAGAAGGGGGTCAGGGGACCGCGGATGCTCCCGGGGGCCGCCCGGCCCCGTCATTGATCAGGAGGAGGTTTTTTCAGGATAACAGAACGCACCGGTGTTTTAGCGCTGCGATTCGTCATGCCTCGTTGTTTAGCAGAACAGTTTCTGTCGTGCGGTTTGTTTAATTGGAGGATGAGACACGAGGTCTAGTGAGCTTTCTCGCCGTCTACAGAGTGCACGAGCACAGGGAGAAGTTTATAAATGATGGACACTGAACGCTTCACGTGCACTGAATATTCAACATTAATAAACATTTTCCTTTTATTATTGAATGCTAAAACATTCTGTAATTAAAAGCTATTGAATTATAATTCACATTCTTCACATGAGGAACACTCTCTTGTATGACACTCTTACCGGAGAGCACGGTGACAAGGGTCGCAGCACGTCAAACTCTGTTTTGACCTTTGACCTTTTTGTGTTCAGGGGGTTCACTGTGCTACTGACTGCAGAGTCACCACTGAAGTCCTAAGGAGAGAGAGAGAGTTGGATTTGTGTCATTGTGTTCCTGTGTTACTAAGTGTGGTTATGTTTGCTGTGTTGATGTGTGTTTGTGTGTGTTCAGTTGTGTTAGTTGCATTGCTGTGTGTTCAGTTGTGTTGGTTGCATTGATGTGTGTTCAGTTGTGTTAGTCGCATGCGTTCTTGTGTTAGCTGTGCATTGTTGTGTTGACATGTGTTAGTGTGTTCAGTTGAGTTAGTCGCAGTTGTTCCTGTGTTAGCTGTGCATAGTTATGTTGACATGTGTTTGTGTGTGTTCAGTTTTGTTAGTCGCATGTGTTCTTGTGTTAGCTGTGCATTGTTGTGTTGACATGTGTTTGTGTGTGTTCAGTTGTGTCAGACGCATGTGTTCTTGTGTTAGCTGTGTATTGTTGTGTTGACATGTGTTAGTGTGTTCAGTTTTGTTAGTCGCATGTGTTCCTGTGTTAGCTCTGTATTGTTGTGTTGACATGTGTTAGTGTGTTCAGTTTTGTTAGTCGCATGTGTTCCTGTGTTAGCTCTGTATTGTTGTGTTGACATGTGTTAGTGTGTTCAGTTTTGTTAGTCGCATGCGTTCCTGTATTAGCTGTGTATTGTTGTGTTGACATGTGTTAGTGTGTTCAGTTGTGTTAGTCGCATGTGTTCTTGTGTTAGCTGTGCATTGTTGTGTTGACATGTGTCGCCGTGTGTTCAGCGATGTGTTGCGTTACCTTGCCGTCAGTGTCAGGGGCGGCGGTGGGCGTGGTCAGGGCGGAGAGTGTCAGTGGGTGATGCCTGCTGGTGAATGTGGGTGACGGTTGCATCAGTGGTGGTGTGTGACCGAACGCACTGAGTCCTCTCTGCTGACACAACAGCTGCTGATACGCCACAGGATTAATGGAGGGAGGAAACGCAAAGGATGGACTGCAGGAGAGACACACACGTGAGCATGTGCAGATGATGTTTGTGTGACAGGGGTTTAGGGGGTCCGTACAGTACCTGATCCCCCCCACAGACAGGTGACCGTACGAGCTGCTGGCGGCTGAACTGGAGCGAGAGTTATTGATGTACGCCACCAGAGAGTTGGGTGATGTGCGGATCATGGTCTGAAGGTCGATGCTGGCGTCCGAGAGCGGAGAAATGGACAACGCACGCTTGCGACTCAGCCGGGGCGTCAGACGGGGACTGGGGAAGCGTGAAACTGTAAACACACACACAGCCAGCTTTACACATTTTGTAAAAAAAGAATGAAAAATACACAAAAGTCCAAAAGTAATTGTTCATGTGGTTTACTCTGAAGTGTCCACAGCAGCCACCGAAACATTTTTGGTAGTGTGGGCATCATCGGACACACATCTGTGTCATTTCAAGCTCCGCCCCCTCCGTGTTATTCTAGCCCCGCCCACCTCTGTGCTATTCCAGGACCCTCACGAGCATGTGTGTGTGTATGATGGATGCTCTCACACAGTGTGTGTGACACACAGCTCCACAGGACAGAGTCGAGTCTCATCAATAAGTGCTGAAGATTTATTCCTTTCTGCACGAAACACCATCTACTGACATCACTGACAACACAACACACTTTTATTACATCGACACACTTCTCCAAACACGCTTACTCTCTCTTCCACATGTCTAATACAGCTGTGAAATTGTGTCTCTACAATTCACATCATGCTTATCTGAACATGTAAAAATGCAGCAAGGTTTGTGTGACTGTCAGGGGACACAATGTACAGTTTGTATAGTACGATACCACAATATTAAAGACATTTGTGTGATTAATGTGTGTTGTGCATGAATGCGTGCGAAGAGAAAATATCCTGATCATTTAACACAAATTCAAAACGTCTTTATGGCAGGTTTCATAAATTATGTGTTTATGGTCAGAATCAAACACAAATTATTGAGACGACTGCAGCCAACACAACAGGTGTTTAGCATTACTGCCTCTGCTAATAAACCCTGTGTGTGTGTGTGTGTGTGTGCACGCGTGTGTGTGTGTTTATTTTTGTGTGTGGGTAAGTATTTGTGTGCCTGTTTGTGTGCCGTGCGTGTGTATGGGTGTGAGTCTGTGTGTGTTTGTGGGTATGTGTGTGTGTGTGCGTTCATATTTTTGTGTGTGTGCGTGTGTGCCGTGCGTGTGTATGCGTGTGAGTCTGTGTGTGTGTGTGCGTTCATATTTTTGTGTGTGCTTGTTTGTGTGTGTCAGTGTGGGTGTATGCGTGTTTGTGTAGTTGATTGTGTGTGTCCAGAGACTCACACAAACCGGACGTTCATAATGATTTCATCACGTGTGATGCCAACACACGAGCAGGATTACCCAAATTGTGTGTGTGTGTGTTTGTGTCACATTCCCTACACACTCCGGCTCTAATAAATAACAGCTCGGCTTCTGTGCCGTCAGGGTCATTACTCGTAACATGAGTTAATGGTTTGCTGTCTCTTACATCTTCAGCATTTCCAGCCTCTCTAGAAGCCGAAGCTTGAACAGAAAAGAAAATGTGTTATTGTGATCTATGATATATTAAGACACACACACACAGGCTCTTGTGTGTTTGTCGTTCTGCTGGACGTGAGCTCGGTGTCTTTAGGACTGTTTGTGGATGATTGTGATATTAGTCTCAGTAAAGGAGTGCCGGTGTTTTCAGTCAGAGCGAGACACACTCCACCGTCAGCATGAGAAAACATCACACAGATCAAAGTCACATGACTTCAGCTCAATGAGATGTTCACTCTCGTTTCTTTAGTGAAAGCGTCTGAACGTCACACGCGTGTTTGAAGAGACATGAGGCCAAACATTTGCTCCGGATGATTAGTGACAGTATATGTTCAGTGAATGATGGAGTTACACAAACACTGCAGGATGATCCTCTCATAATGTTGTGATGTTTGACTTCATCTCTACACACACAACGACTGATCCTCTTCTCATGACACACTGTTAGGATCACACACTCCTGAAACATCTGTCTGACTCTACCACATGATCACATCACAGTTTACATTACATTCAGGCATTTGGCAGACGCTTTTATCCAAAGTGACTTACATTGCTTTATCCTATACATTTATACATAGGTATTGGCAATCCCCTGAGCTCTAAACACTGAGCTACAGGAAAGCTGTAGCAGTTGTCTTGTGCTTCTCTCTCTCTCTCTCTCTCTCTCTCTCTCTCTCTCTCTCTCTCTCTCTCTCTCTCTCTCTCTCTCTCTCTCTCTCTCTCTCTGTCTCTCTCTCTCTCTCTCTCTCTCTCTGTCTCTCTCTCTCTCTCTCTCTCTCTCTCACACTCTCTCTCTCTCTCTCTCTCTCTCTCACACTCTCTCTCTCTCTCTTCTCTCTCTCACACTCTCTCTCTCTCTCTCTCTCTCTCTCTCTCTCTCTCTCTCTACACTCTCTCTCTCTCTCTCTCTCTCTCTCTCTGTCTCTCTCTCTCTCTCTCTCTCTCTCTCTCTCACACTCTCTCTCTCTCTCTCTCTCTCTCTCTCTCTCTCTCTCTCTCAAGATTCAAAGGAGCTTTATTGGCATGATAAAATAAAATTTACATTGCCAAAGCACAAGATTAAATATAAACATGCAGAAATACAGATTAAGATAAAAAATAAGATAGAATAAAATTAAAAGTCTATAAGTAAATATATATATATATATATACATCTCAATATAAACAGAAAAAGAGTTTTAATTAAAGTTCTCAGTGAGGGTGACAGTGTCAGTTTGTGTGTGTTGTCCTGTCAGTGTTGTTTTGTGTTGTGCTGCTTGTTCTTTGGTCGTGGCAGGACTTGACATATCTTGCAGCAGGTTTGAGCTTCTTGACTTTTCTCCCAGTATGTATGAGATCTTGTCCTTTTGTTGAAACTGCTCAAAGTCTTTGTGTAAGTTTGTAAACTGGGGGAAGAATGTTTCTCTGATGTGTGTGTAGTTGGGACAGGAGAGGAGAAAGTGCAGCTCTGTTTCCACTTGATTGTGTGTGCAGTGTGGACACAGTCGCTCTTCTCTCGGTGTCCATGTGTGTCTGTGTCTGCCCGTCTCTACAGTGAGCTGGTGATCACTGAGTCTGTACATGCTCAACACTTTTCTTAGTTTAGGGTCTGATACGCTTGTGAGGTATTCTGACACTTTATATTCTCTCTTTAGTGACAGATAACATTCCAGTTTACTTTGCTGAGCTGTTGCTTCTGTCCAGTGTTTGACATATTTCTCTTTTTGTGTTTTGATCATTTGCTTTAGTCTGGCTGGGGTTTGGGGTTGACTTGGGCATGTTTGGGGTCTCTCTCTCCCTGTCTGTCATTCTTTACCTCTTTCTTTGCTTTTTGCTTTTTCAGTCTGTCTTTTCTTTCTTTCTTTCTCTTTCTCTCTTTCTTTTCTTCTTTTTCTTGTCCTATTTCTCTCCCTTCCTTTCCTTTTCCTCATTCTTTCTTTCTCTTCCTCTTTTTCTTTTCCTCTTTTCCTCATTCTTTCTTTCTCTTCCTCTTTTTCTTTTCCTCTTTTGCTCTTTCTTTCTTTCTTTTCCTCTTTCGTTCTTTTTTCTCTCTTTCTCTCTTTCTTTTCTTCTTTTTCTTGTCCTATTTCTCTCCCTTCCTTTCCTTTTCCTCATTCTTTCTTTCTCTTCCTCTTTTTCTTTTCCTCTTTTCCTCATTCTTTCTTTCTCTTCCTCTTTTTCTTTTCCTCTTTTCCTCATTCTTTCTTTCTTTCTTTCTCTTCCTCTTTTTCTTTTCCTTTTTTGCTCTTTCTTTCTTTCTTTTCCTCTTTCGTTCTTTTTTCTCTCTTTCTCTCTTTCTTTTCTTCTTTTTCTTATCCTATTTCTCTCCCTTCCTTTCCTTTTCCTCATTCTTTCTCTTTTTCTTTTTCTTTTTCTCTTCCTCTTTTTCTTTTCCTCTTTTGCTCTTTCTTTCTTTCTTTTCATCTTTTTCTTTTCCTCTTTCGTTCTTTTTTCTCTCTCTCTCTTTCTTTCTTTCTTTTCCACATTCTCTCTGTCCGTCTTAAATGTCCTGTAAGATGTTTTGAATATAAGTGTCTGTCAAATTCATGACAGTAAATGTGTCTCTCTCACCGTCCACAGGTGTGAAGTATTCGGGCAGGTGAGCCGCCGCCGCCCCCTGCATGAGTAGCTCTCCGTACGGGTTCCTGTGACCGGCCATCAGATGGTAATACTCGGCCGGGGTGGCACCGGGAGGTGGAGGGGGCAGACCGAACAAACCTCTGTCCTTCAGATGCTCGTGGGTCACTGCGTAACACAGAACGACAGCAGTTAAGAGGGCATGTCAAGAGAAAACACGACTTTACTGCCAAAACGTTTACTGAAAGGCCAAATAAAATCTATTCATTTGGCTCAACATCAATATCAAACAAATCAAGCCATCTCTTAATGAAAACCGTATATTTATTTTTTATTCAGAGAATCTAGAGGCAGCACTAGCAGCAGGTCTGTGTTTAAGCGCTGAGGTTTGACTACAGCTGTGCCCGGAAACCGTTCAAGGCCGTTTCTACCCATCCGCCCTCGTTTCGGCTCAAATAGACTCATTTCTCTTTTGCCCGCAAGCTTTTATGTCTTTATAGCTGCTGGGATCTCCAGCGCGCTGCTTGTTTAAGTTTAAAGGTGCAAACACATTACTGCTGACAGACGGTGAATGGTGATTTATACGTCACGCCTTCAGCTCGCCCAAACCTGTAATTGTAATTCAGATCTGAACAGGGGCCTGTCATCGGACCGCAGGAATTCTGCCTTGTCGGGTCTCTCTTATTTCATTTTCAAAACGCCCTCCCGAGGCCAAAATCACAAGCAGGGACTGTTGAAATTTCACTGTTTAACACTTCACAGAAACATCTGCATGCGTCAGATTCCTTTAGTGTCTACTGGGGAAGATTGAGACGGTTGAAACACAGACGTTGAAAATTCCAAGGATTAATCGTGATGAAAGATAGCTCAACATTGTTTGTTGAAAAGCTATGACACTTCGACAACAACCACAGTATACATAAAAGCCATATGCTACTAAACTTAAAGGTACAGTTCACACCAAAATGAGAATTCTGTCATCGTTTAGGATATTTGGAGGAACGTCAGTAAACAGATCTCATTCCCCAGAAATCAATCCTTTGGGATGAAAACTGTTTACTGACATTCTTCGAAATATCTTCCTTTGTGTTCATCAGAACAAAGACATTTATAAGGAACAACCTGAGGGTGAGTAAACGATGACAGAATTTTCATTTTTGGGTGACCTATCTCTTTTTTGTGTGTGAATTAATTCTTTCCTCATTGAAAACAACGTGCCAAAGTAAAAATGAGTACATTAAAAACATTTAAATCATGGTAACTATCCTATCCATCAATCGCCTAGTAGAAATTGATGGATTTTAATGATATACTTGCACAGGGTGACTTTAAGGACATATAGAAATCACATGCCCAGGCGAATACTAGCCGTTTTGTTCTATGTTATTAAAGTCCATTCATCAAAAATTTCAAGATAATGTCATCAAAATCAATCTAAATTTAAAATTCAATGGCATCCACACCACAACTGATTAATGATAAAACATTGACAGCCAATCAAAATTAATTTCAATTTAAACGGCTCGCACATTCAAAAACTGAGGCGAGCAAGCTTAGAATAAACATGACGATATCTTCTGTTGGGGTGGTTAACATTATAGTTATCATTAAAGTTATTAACCTCGCAGTTCTTCTGAGATTTTCAAGTTATAAGTGATGCTTATCGTGTTAGTTAAAATGAGCTAATAAAATATTTCAAATTCACGTTTCATGTCTATTTGTTTTGCATGTGGCAAGTAGCCGTGTAATAAGTGGGATAATGTACAAGCAGCCGGTTGTTATCGCGAAATAAGCCCCTTCAGTGAGACACAAGACCCTCCGCTTCACAACCTGGTCACACTGTTGTGGATTATTTCTGCGATAACAACAGGCTGCCTGTACCATTAACCTTTTACATAGTCAAACTACTTAAATGAACTGGCTTGGTCGCTTTCTCAAACGCTGTCAGTATTGTGTTACTATACAGAAATATACAGAACTATAGTTAACACGCACCATCGGCTGGACTCAGTCCGCGGGCCGCAGAGATCATGGACAGCGTGGGACTGCCGTGAGCCGATCGGAGGTAATGCTCCACATGCGGCGAGACGTAAGAGTGGGGATGAAGGAATGTGGACTCGCCGGCGCCCCCCGGAGACAGACGGATCAGAGAGATGTCAGAGATCATCGGGCTGCCTGCTAACCCTGGAGGCCTGGAGGACAGAGATAAAAGAAGATTTAATATCCACGACATCACCTCAGTACAGTCAAACAACAACATTAATGATGGACTGAACATGTCTGATAATCAGAAGATTTGTTTTTATGATTATTGACCTGTGTATGATAATGAAAGGACACAGCGTTTGACACAGCGTCTTTCGTTTAGTGTTGGGTGTAACTAGTTACTAATTTGTAACAGTAATTTAATTACTTTTACCCCTGAAAAAGTAAAGTAAGAGATTACTTTGGTCAGTTATAATTATTAATGTAACCCATCTCTGTAATATCTCAATTGTGAATGAGAATAAACAGAGTAAAATGCAGAGATTACAAAACACATCTCATTTAGAGTTTCAAAAGATCACAAATATTTTTTGCAGTACAATCTTGACTTTTGGAAAAGATCAAACCTGCGATGAAGGTTCTTTCAGATCTACTGTATGCATAATAAACGTAGTAGTAGAGTCGTGTTTTTCCATCTGCGGTCATTAGGCTTCATTAAATTAATCCACAGCCAACATTCAATGAGCTAATCTGGTATTTTCCTCCGTTTTAATGACACAAGTTTGATTTTAATAGTGGAAAACGAGAGTCAAATGAAAGCGTGTTTTGTGAACAAACAAACTTGTTTGGCCAAAGCAAGGTCACTTCTTTTAAAAAGACTGCTAGGAAAAATGCGAAAGCTAACAATAAGCACATGCATGCATCAAACACATGCATACTTCATAATCTCCTGCGTCCTCGGAGATCAGATGGACGATGTGCAAAACATTCTCTATTTCACTGCACTGCGAGAGCGCAAACACAGCCCGGGCGGCACTTAAATAATGTAATATTCAGATTTGAACATCTTTAGCCTGTGGAACGCATCTCGTTTTCATACTGGGAGGCTCCAGTAAAACAAAGACAGGCGCTGAAATATCGCCCGTTTCATGCCAGGGGACTGCGGGACCTTGGAAGGCGTCTCTTTCACACCTCTACCCTCCTAAAGATCCAGACGCTCCTGGAGTCAGAGCTTACGGCTCCCACAATGCAACGGGGTAACGCCGGCGATGAGGATCCCAGCCAGAATCCAGTAAATCTCTGTGGCCTGAGGATTCCATCTCAGCGTGATTCAACGAGTCCGTCCATGTCCTTGGCTGCAGTCGAGAGTGTTTGCTTTGCCTTTTATAGTGAGTTCTACATACTGCACTATATAGTGAAAGAGCGGAAGTGATTTATTTGACATTTTTTGTTTCATTCATTGTTTATAATATATAATTGTGTATTTTACTTAAACATTTGATTTGAAATTTCGCTCCCTAAAATGTTAAACAACACAGAAAAGATCACACACACGAAGTGTACAATATAGTCAAAGAGCGGAAGTGATTTATTTGACATTTTTTGTTTCATTCATTGTTTATAATATATAATTGTGTATTTTACTCAAACATTTTGTTTGAAATTTTTCTCCCTAAAATGTTAAACAACACAGAAAAGATGAAACACACATAGTGCACTATATATTGAAAGGAAACCGTTGTGTGATTTAATAAGCACCTTTAGATGCAGATGCCACCAAATGTCTGTTATTTTTCTCACATCGGTGAGAGATTGTACATAAATACACATAATTCCTGCTATTAATCCATCATAATACAGTGGTGGTTCAATAATGCTGGATGGCAGCTTGTTTCATTCGTTCGCTGTGGATGACTGAGCGCAGACGGGCTATTGTTAAGAGCGAGAGAGCAGGTTTACACCCCTGTGATGTGGGCATTGTTTCTCATGCCGTGTCGGTGGGGCGTCCGTGGCCGGCAGATGGGCAGAGCACCTGTTTGCACTGCGTGCCATGCGGTCAGGTGCCCACGTGTTGGCATCAGCTGAGCCTTTTAGGTGTGCACGCGTCTGATTCAAACCAAATTGATCTCTAATGTCCCTTCTAGTCATCATCTACGGTAGAAAGTAAATCCAGTAATCACAAAATCAATAAGAACTTCTCATCAAAGAAATCAAAGAACAAACGCTCTGAGCTTCTCTGTACACAACAAAATACTCTTACTGTAAATACACATTTGTAGTTTGTGTGTGTGTGTATATGATGAATTACTATGACGGGATCTTGTCTCTACGTGGAGCTGTTTCTTAGTTTTAGATATACACTTTTACTGCAAGAGGACGAACACACTCTCTTACACACATAGTGTTTATATTTCTGAGGGTTCTTTCCAAAGACTAAATAACTTCTCAACACACTGTATGTTCAATATGATGTGCACTGGACGCAGCGTGACAAAAGATGCAAATAAAACGTATTAGAACCCATTGTAATTAACATTTCGTTCACACGGTGTAGACACAATGTAACAGAAAAATTTCTAAATTTAAAGAGTGTATTTGCAAAAACAAATAAGACTGTTTTTACATTTTTACAAAACTCAAATTTTTTATTGTGCATTCCAAGTAATGTCAAACTATAGTTGGGTTGTTTTGATTAAGTATTAATAACTAAACAAATAGAGCTCACTTACGCAATAAAAACATTTTTACAGATGGAGTTAACTGTTTTTGCAAATTAACTCTTTATTTTTACATTTGAAAATAAATAAATTAAAAAATTATTTAATTTGAATGAACAGAAATTGTCCCTACAAGGTCAAAAATGTGCGGACATTTGGTGTCAAAAACCGAAGGTTTACCCTTTACCACAAATTTTGTTTAGTTTTTGTACATTTTGAGGACTTTCCATAAACATAACGCTTTTTATAAGAGAACAGAGAACACAGAGAACGTTTAGTATTTTTTTTACATTAAACATCATTTAGTTTCATCGATTTACAGCTGTGAACTTGAATATCATGTAAGCAGGTTGTATATTCTAAATATTTTTTCTTCTTCACATCAGAAGTTCTGCGCACTTGTTCGGATGTGTTTTCCAGCTCAGTCGTCTCTCTCGGAGCTCTCTGACACTGATCCGGATGAAGAACGATGCTGACAAGTGGGTGGCGCTTTCTGCATTCAGCGGTCTTCTCCTCCTCATCTCGAGAGAATTCCCACGGCGCCCGAGTCCTCGGCACAGATGAATCGCACCGGCCGCTGTCACTTCAGCTCTGGGATAAAAAAACCTGCTACCTTTCCGGTCTCTCGCTTTGTCAAACAGACCAAAAAAAGTGAACGGGGATCCGTAGGGGGAGTGTTGCCGCGCCAGCTCCGCTGACAGCACTGACAAAATAACTGGCGCCCTCGTTATTTTATATGCAAACAATGATAAAACGAACTGTATGGACACGTCATGTTAGACAATCAGCACGGAGACCCCTGACATGCCGCCCGCCGACTGTAACAAAGTGCCTGGGCTTGCCACGGGCGACACCGCGCTTAATTTGCCGCACAATGTCCCTGTAATTAGATGAATTTGGCTCAGGCAGAGGAAAAGACAGCTAGATCAAGGTCTTGATGAATTAGGGGTCCACTGTCAAGATCAAATCACATTAATCAAGGCGAGCGAGTGGTGGGACAGCCGGTCCCCCCCACCCAACGCCGCTCTATGTGTGATGAATAGGCTAGCTGCCGGCGGGCCGACCGAATGCATCACCATCAAAATCTGTGAATTTAAATGTAAGAACAGCACTTCCACAATTCTATCGATTTATTCTGCTCTTTCAAGATAAACCTACCTACGAGGCCCGAGACCCCGTTTCGAAAAAAGAAAAGTCGAAGGTGTCGTATTTAAGGAAGCGAAACAACAAAGTGGAACTTTGGAAACTAGCGCGGCCCACTTTGTGTTCAGTTTCGGCGACCAAAATTCACGTGGGACGCGGGGGACTACGGAGGTCCGGAGGTTAACCTACATTACTCGAGCTGTCCAGCTGAACCTGAGAAAGATGCTCTGTGTGCATTCACGAAGCTCGGCTAAAGCCTTAAAACCAAAAATACAACATCGATCCCAAGCCTCGTTTTGGAAAACATCTCAACATGCTTGTCGTAGATACAAGACATGCGATCAAAACTCTACGTTCAAACCATCAAACACGAAAACATTGTGAAGTATTTTCAGGTGTGAACTCCTAGTTCGACAATACTTTGACTTTCGCTCACCCAAAAATATAGTCTTTCTTCAGTGGAACACAAAAGAAGATATTTTGAGAAATGTCTCAGTGGTACAGATTTTACGCGAGAATGAGTGAATGATGAAAGAATTCTCATATTTGGGTTGAACGATCACTTTAAAACATCAAACAGAAGAGAGACGAGATGTTTGATATCGCCATCATGGATCTTTGATTTTATACCATGGTCTGTTTGAATACTGGATTCTGATTGGCCGGAAGGTGTGTATTAAAAGCCCTTAAAAAGCCCTTTTAATGCACTTCGCGGAGGCAACCACCCTCCGCTTCCTTAAAATCTGACATTTAGCCGTTTCCTAAACGGTCAAATCAAACAGTGACTCATAAATCAGACTTTTAGAACAGAATCATTGTTCTGTCAAATCCAAACGTCTACCTTTACATGTTTTGATAAAGTTTCTTGCATCAAGTTCACGTCATGCTCGTTTCTGGATAACCTGTGATCAAACTGCATTTGAATGTTGCGTGCACATGTGCACTCCGACCGCAGGGATAAACAAAACACACAAGGGCAGAGATTATTTATGTGCAGGAACACGCGACCGCAGGCTTACCCGTGCAATGCGTGAAGAGCGTGAGGCTCGTAGTGGTATCTTCCCTCGTGGTGCCGCACGTCGACCGGGATGGGAGAATGGAACGTCGGGAAGATGTGATGGGGGCCTGCAGAAAGAGAGAGGTTTGAGAAACAGACAGACTTTCAAACAGGACATTTCAAAGGCAACGGCGCTACAATAAAGCAACACGGATTTCACAGGGCGCTGAGCAGTTTCGTGTAAAATGTTGGCACTATCACACAAGAGTGGACGGATAAATAAATAATCAAAGTATCTCAAGAAATCCTACATCTCCAACATAAAAGATATCCAACTGGGCTTCTGACAAAGACCTGCAGCTAGATGCTCTTTGAACTTGCGCAGATGATGGACGTTGAGGAGGAAAAAACCATCCGGGATGCAAACCACGGCTGACAGCGCAGGGAGAACGTTCATCGCTGCGGAGCGCTCAACCAGAACGGCATCCCGACACCCGTTACAACCCCGAAAACAAAGTGACGTCAAATCTAATGGGGGCGACTTTAATAAGAAATGCCTCCTTGGATTCACTTTTTACAAGACAACTCTGCCTTTTACAGTTGGCTGTATATATTAGCCGGCTTTTCTTTTCATCATTACGCCGTCGGCTGGATCAGACTAAATGAATCCAGAGAGAATCAGAATCAGCACTCTCCTGTAGTCTCTGTTGGCTCGGGACGTCCCGTTTAAACGCTGGGCATCATTAGCCGTCGTGATAGCCGCCGAAGGCTTTATAGAGCCACATGTGAAGAAACTTCGTGTTTTAACGAGACTTTCCTTCTAATTAGAGACTTTTTGTGCCGATGAACTCTTCTCGCTTGTTTGTTATCGAAGCAAACGCCTCGCTCTTTCTTAAAAAACTGCGTTTTCTAAATCACAACTGGTGTGTGTGGCGTTGCTCATGTGTTGTGAGTTTTATTGCACTGCTGCATGTAACCCGAACTATACAGACCACAGCAAACACTAATGAGAGAGAAAAGAGTCAAACGTGAGGGAAGGGTCGAGCTGATCTCTGAACAGCAGCGGCCAGCGGGTGTGTGAGGTGACCCGGAGAGGTCAGAAGTCGCAGGTCATTATCTACACCTGGTGCGGTTTCTCCAGAGCATCGAGACTCTTGACAGAATCAGCGTGAGTCAGCACATTCTCTCTCTCTCCTTCTCAATCACTCGCTTCACCACTAACAGAATGACAGACAGGAACAGGAACCCACCTGATACCTTCATTTCACTCTTTCTCTGTGTCCTTTTCTTTCTAATATCCTCCGCTATCTGACTCCAGGTGAATCTGTAGTGATGGCATTTTCATTAAATGAAAAAAATTATTTTTTTCTTTAAAATGATGAATGATGTTTTTTTAAAAATGACTGTCTATTGGAGTTTAATGCAAAAGAAAATATTCTGTGTGATAAAGTCATACACCTTTGGGATGACATGAGTAAATGATGGCAATATATGTTTTCTTCTAAATGCACTTGTGAACAGTGTTGGGTGTAACTAGTTACTAGGTAATTAGCTACTGTAATTTGATTACTTTTCCCTTAGAAAAAGTAAGGGATTACTTTGATCTTTTCTGTAATTTAATTATTCTTACTTCAGATGTAATTGAACTTAATACTCTGTAATATATTCAATAGCAGAAATGACATTAAAATTATAAGTTTAACTTTACATGTATGCTTTAATGTATCCTTTCACATTTGTATACTTTGGTCGGTTAATAATAATAAATTATGAAGTTATTTATTAATTATTTGAATGAATTAAAAGAGCCGTTTCATGTCTATCCATGAATCAATTCTAATCAAAGTTGGTGTAAGATACAGAGAGTAAATAGTAATGAAATACTTTTTTGGAGTTAGTCATTTGTACAGTAATCTAAGTACACTATTGAATATGTCAATAGTAACTAGTAATTAATTACTTTTTCAGAGTAACTCACCTAACACTGCTTGTGAATAATATCAAAGTCAATTAAGGAAAGTCGTGCCACTCGTCAGCTATGTTTGCAATGCGCCTCCGGGCAGTTATTAAGTAATTCAAACAAGAAGTGAATGAGAATACAGATTTTTCTACAATTGCCCGCTACAAACCACGATTTAACAACATATTTAAAAATGACGTCAACTGTAGCACAGCGTTTGTTTCCTATGATCAAACTGCGCTTACAATTATTTTTCATGTTGCTGTAGATGCTACACATGCACGAAGCTTTACCATATTGACCGTTGCGTTCCTCCCCATTCATTTCAATTTGCAGTAACGCCATCTTGCTCATGTTAAAGAGATACTTCGCCCAAAAATAAAAACTTGTCATCATTTGTATAAATGTCTGTGTTCTGATGAACAAAGTGAAAGATATTTGAAAGAATGCTTATAACCAGACAAATCTCAACACCCATAATTGAAAAAACAATGGTAGTCAAGAGTGCCTCAGAACTGTTGTCCTACATTCTTTAACGTCTTCTTTTGTGTTCAACAGTAATTATTCAAAAGTAATTGTTCCTACTATTGAAGTCAAAGGGTGTTGAGATCTGTTTGGTTATAAGCATTCCTCCAAAAATCTTTCTCTGTGTTCATCAGAACAAAGAAATGTATTCACATTTGAAACAACTGGAAGGTGAGGGCATGATGAGAGAATTTTAGGGGTGAAGTATCTCTTTAAAATCTTTGATACACATAAGGATGAAATATTTC
>CM056462.1:1561488-1599453 GCA_029783895.1 Triplophysa bombifrons | reverse complement strand
AGAGAGAGAGAGAAGAGAGAAGAGAGACAGAGGAGAGAGAGAGAGAGACAGAGAGAGAGACAGACAGAGAGAGAGCGAGAGAGAGAGAAAAGAATATATATAGAACATGGATATATCTCAAGAAAGACTTTTCTTCACAAATGAAATCGTACAATCTATTGAGAAATAAATGTGGTTAAACCGTCTGAATGATGTCGTACTATAGAGCAGTGTTTGTCTCAGAAGTGCGCATTGATGAAGTGTTGTCTAGTAAGGCTGCTCATTTAGTTTTGAAACAGAGCCCATAGAAACACTCACAGATATTCTTTGTCGTTCTTTTCTCAGCTCATTTCTGAAATGGGTCAGATGGAGTAGTGGTCTGCCTTGGGGTCTTATTCCCCCCGTCTGTGACCTCTGGGCTCTGTAGAATAATGCAGTTAGAAATATTAATATTCACAAGACCCGCCCTCACCTGACCCCCAGCGTTCACTCCGCCATCAACCGCACGCACTGATTGGCTGGGTGGCCTCGTATTATAATGAGGGTGACACAAGTCAGTGGGACAGAGCCATCGATATTAATAAGCCTTAAAAACCGGCCCCCCGAGGACCACGCACCTCCAGGATCCACCCATTACATTTTCAGCATCTCTTCATCACTCCCACCACATGGAACATTTTCTTTCTCCTCTCTCTCTTCTTGCTTCTGGCCTGTTTCACAGTAGTTTTCAACCAATCCACCGATGTTCATATTGCAAGGAAAAATCACAAAAATCACTTCAATATCTCAATTGTTTCTCCAAGATATCACTGGTTTCTGTTTCTCGTCTCTTTCTCCTGTGGAAAATCTCAGATGCGAGTCACCTTCTTTAGAGTTTCAACAAGAACGCTCCATGTCTCAAATTGTGCTCAGAGCCTCAATATAAACTCAACATTTCATATCTGATTCTTCCAAGTGCTCAAGTTCATTTTATTAAGAGTTCTCAAAGGAGCAGGTCACTAAAAAATAAGCCCTTATTGACTTTCCAAAGGCAGTTTTATCAGAAAATGGAAAGTCAACAGGGCTTTAAAGTGAACTACTCCTCTGAGTAAACTTCAAGTACATTTGAAGTATACTTTATATGTAGTAAAACATCATTAGTAGTATACTTGTAAGTCTGCTACTATTCAGTCAGGCCCATATTTCACTTTATAAAAGTACTTTTAAAGGACTTTAAGTGTATCAGGATTAAACTATGAGCACACGAGTACACCGTAAAACTTTGCTGTAATTTTGCTTAAGAAGAACATCGTTTTTTACAGTGTTGCTGTGCTAATGTCAGTCTCTTCTTGCTCATTTTGAATCTCAAAAGTCAAAGTTTTTTCATTTCGATTAAGGTAATTGAAAACAGTACTTATTGGAAATTATATTAAGTAGTAAATAAATCTACAGTAAGTCTGCTGGAAAACCTACAGCAAAGTTTACAGCCTACAGTTTTTCAGTAATCTTACAGGTATATTAATAACTTATTTCTATATAAACTTGAACATGTACAATTTTCAGACAGTATGTTAAACTACAGTATGTGATGAAAAATTATTTCATATGAAGAGTAAACACAAACAAAGTACACTTACTATACTTAAAGATAAAAAATAGTTATAAAACACTCTAATAAACTTAGTTTATAATAAGTTTAAAGCACTAAATTAACTAAATTAATATTAATACGTATTATATAGCAACATAAAAACATAAACAAATCAATTATAAAATGCCAAAAGCATACACGTAAAATGCTTAAACTAATATTAACATAAAAATGTATTAATAAAACTATAACACTGATACAGTTTACAAAAAACACCCTTCTGAAAAAAAAGTTGATTTAAGTTTACTTCTGGAGTACAAGTAAGAAAACATACTTTCAGTCTATTCCTAATGTACTTCTCAGAAAAACTTAATAGTGAACTTTGTTTCTCTTAACTGTTGAAATATGCTAAAAATGACACTTATACTATAGGAAGTATTCTGGTGCCTTAAATAAACATGCACTTTGTCTAAATAATAAAGAAACACTTAATCAAACGTACTTGTAGTATTGGACGGGTTTCCACTGAAGCATGATGTCAGTCATGATGCAGCGATGCCACATTTTTATTTCATCACCTATTTTTTTACCCGTCATAAACTGTCGTACAAAATGTTACATGAATAACTTCAGGTGTCGTCTGATGGTGACAGAGATCCGTGAGAGGGGCTCAATGCCACCAGTGCTGAAGTTCTCTGAACACCCACAATCCTCTGCTGCCGTTCTGTCAGAAGTGAGTGTGTATGACACACCGGAGGAGGACCCCGTCACATCTTAAACATTAAAGGGCACGTCGCGGAACCCCTCGCTCTCGTTCAGAGTTCACAGCGAATCATTCACATGAGCTTGATGAAGAACCTCTGAGCGTCCAGAGGCGTCTTTCTCTTTCATCAATAGTCTCTCAGTCATCATGTCACCGTTAATACAGCCGGAGAGCCGTGTCTCCAGTGAGGGGGTGTGTCTGCCCGCGGGCGGATCTCTGAGAGATCTGAGGACCCTTCAGTCGGGAGAGACGGCCGGCGGGCCACCGGCTCATTTCCAGTGTTCTGAGCGTTGAGCTTCAGGAGGTCTCGTTCACTCTTTATTTATGAACCGACACAACAGTTGTGCGAGAGAGAGAAGACACATCAGTCATGATCACAGCTGTCCGACTCACATGAGACATCACATGACAGGATTCCTGCGTCTGTTAGGAGGACTCGGACTTTAACTGAGCAAAACCAGTTTCTGATGACATGACCAGAGCTTCCAGTCACCAGAACACATACTGTAGTGTTGTACGACAGACATCAGCAGAAATAATGAAGAGATCACACAATAAAAGAAGGCAAACCCGGCCTTTCAAATTCATGTTTAAACAACACAAATGTTTCACTTGTTCTTTAGGACCATTTCACAAAGGAATATATGATGGAAAAACTGTTTTTACCCGCAATTTGAATGTGTTTTTGGGAGACTTAACTGGAACGATCTCTTCATCTTCTCCACATATTTTTTACATTTCACAGTGTCACTACTGAGATGTTTATGTTGTATATTTTATAACATTCATATAAGTAAACCAAGACATAATTATGTGTAGTAATAGATACATCAATAATCAATAAATTCTTATATATATGACTTAATATGGGATAGACAGAGTTTTGTATATTTAAGTGTGGTGACGTCAGCAGTAACCTGGAGATCACAGAAGAACACGAAGACGACTTTGAACTTTGAGTTTCTGGACATTGACAGAAATCTCATGAAATCTCACATCAGCTTGTGTGTGTGTGTGTGTGTGTCCTCGGGATTAAGTCATGTAACTCATGTTTGAACTCAGATCATTTCATATCATTTGTATGAGGTGTGTTAAGTAAATATTATTATCATCATTATTTAACTCTTGTGTTTTATGGGTCCTCACTAATAAAGCTTCAAACACATGTGTGTGTGTGTGTGTCACCCTGCAGTGTGTTAATTATCCGTCTCCGCCCGACTTCCTGCTGAGGTTACCCACATCTTTAATTGATTGATCACTCAGTGTGTGTGTGTGTATGTGTGTGTGCGTGTGTGTGTGTGTTTCTGTGGTTCAGACGATCCGTCACTGGACTGCACACACAGACAGCAGCACTACATTACAGCCTCATTAGATCAGTGATCTCCTGAGCCCCCAACTCAACACACACCATTACACAACCCCCCCCTCTCTCTCTCTCTCTCTCTCTCTCTCTCTCTCTCGTCTGTTATATTTCTCTATCTGTCTCACCTGCACTGCTAAATATACATTTCTCAGTATTTTTGGTCCTGTTTTCAGCACAAATCTAAACATTCTCAAATCAATAGACATTCACTCTAAGGCAAAACAACATAAGATGCCAAGTCTTGTATTCGTAAAAAAAATGTGGTGAGCTTGTTATGAAACAGGAAACATATCTGCCGAAATTACGAAGATTTAAAAAATTTTAAATTTCCAGTTATTAATATATGAATCTGGCCATGCTTATCTATCATCACTTTAGCATCATGTCAGTATACCTGTAATTATCTTGCCTTATGATGTTGCAAAGTATTTTGGGAAATGTGTTGCTCTGTCATCCTCTGGTAGGCAAGCATGAGACTATTTAAGTGTGTTTAATATGTCAGAACAAATAAATTAAAGTTTAACTTAAAAAAAAAGTTAAAAAACATAAAATAACTTTAAATTGTTTTTCTTTTCCTAGTGCTTGAAATGTGAACAAATGCTTTGAGTCTCTGCCCTTTATGTTTAGTGTGTGGATTAGTTTTAACCTGGCGTAATGTTTTCTGCAATTAACAATTGTAGAATAAGATTTTTTTTACCGGAAATAAAACAGTTTTTTGTTCGTTTGTAGAGACTGCTTTTTAAGTAAATCCATCATTTTATTTTATATTAATTCATTTTTCAGAATACACGAAAGAATCCTTCTGGAAAATATTTACAAAAACATATTAAACAATTGAAAATAATCAATTTTTAGATTAACTTGATGACACTGTGTTTACGGATTTAGTGTGTTTGCTTTGGTCAAACGTGTTTTTATTACTTGCAACCTGTAGTTTAACCATCACAAACGTGCATGAGCTGTTCATATATTCATTGGCTTTATGGTGTGGTCACTTACACAAACTGCTCCAGATTGCGTTCACGTCTAATTGTCTGTATAATTTAGACACACGTGACTCTTGCTAAAGGTCACCAGGGTCATCTGTAGCCTATATAAATGAGCTCTGCGCGTTCTTCAGCGATTTCTCCTCAGCGCTTTAAGCTCGTCCTCCTCGGGCTATTTTCTCTCCTCTTCATTTCTCAGAGAGAATACCAAATTCCAGCGATCAGAAACACAAGATCAAACGAGGCCTCAGCTGAATTCGCTGTCAGAATAAACGCATTTGTTCCTGGGGTTTTTCCTCAGAAGGCCTCATCCCTCGACCGTTTTCTTCTTCATCCGTGTGTTTTATGTGCTTTAAGCGGCGTCTCCTCCGGGTGCTCGTGTCACTGTTCATTTGAGAAAACACGCAGCTTTACTCTAAAATCTGCTCTGTATGCACAAGACTCACGTTTGTACTCTTAAACTAACCCTCTCTCATGTTCGACCTGCAAAACAATACAGAATCATTCTTAAGTCACGCTACGGTCAACATTAGTGAAGATCTCAATATCGACTCAAACATTTCTCATCAAATTTGCTCAAATGCAGATTACTTCAATATTAATTTACACCTCTGTACTCTTCACAAAACCTCAGGGAGAAAACATCTCAGACTGAATTGAAACTAAAATGAAACATCTCTAAGAAATCAATCAAATGTACTCAGAAGGCCTCTGATCTACAAAAAGAAAACATGTGACCCTGGATCACAATACAAATGTTGAGTAGAACGATATTATTTTTAGTAAAAGACAAAAATACTTTGGAAGCGTCAAAATTATAGATTTTTCTTTTTATGCCAAAAATCATTAGGATATTAAGTAAAGATCATGTTCCATGAAGATATTTTGTAAATTTATATCCTTAAATATATCAAAAGTTTATTTTTGTGAGTGGATGGCCTGCTACAGTGACCCTGATTAACAACTTCAAAGGCAATTTTCTCAATATTTAGATTTTTCTGCCCTCTCAGATTCCAGAGTTTTAAACGGTTGTATCTCAGTCACATATTGTCCTATTCTAGAAACTCATATATCAATAGAAATCTTATGTATTCACCATTCAGATGATGTATAAAACTAAATTTCTAAATAGTGACCCATAAGACTGGTTTTGTTGTCCAGGGTCACATTTATTGTCTTGTATATTCTAAGTTTTTTTACTATTGTCATTTTTATACTGTTTTTCTAATGTCTCTTCTAATTCTGGTACTATTTATTTTAAATGTTCATATATTAAAATGTATTTTTGTTGTAAAGCCACTTCGCAACGATTACCTTGAAATGAAAAATCCAAAAGAGTTTTACATCGCATTAAGCACCTTACATTTATTTTGTTAGTGGTGTGATTTTTCATTTCATGGCTATAAATACTTTTAAACGCGTTCTGGTTTTTTTTTACTTTAAGAAAGATTCACTGCGATGATATAAAGCTGTAAAGAATGTCCGTCTGTAAAATAACGAAGCAAACAAAGTAGAAAAACAACAATATTGTATTTCATTAAAAATGTACAAAAGATATTTACATGATCCGGACCTGTAAATGGAGTCGGTGTAGAATAAGACGGTCTAAACCTCAGTCCAGTATAACCAGTTGAGATGTGAGTCTTCAGCACCATCACATTTTCTTATCATTTCTGTCTTCAGTCAATCAAAACAAGAGTACAAACTTTTTCTCAAAGTTTCACATTTATATTTTATCTGTGTATTATTTCGCGACATCGATTCTGCCGAGTACAAACATGGATAAGAAGTAGAATATTACATTTCATTTACACAATAAACAAAAGCTCTTTGTATCCACAGGAAGATAAAGTCCCGCTCTGTTCGTATAATGTATTTCTGCATCTGCTCGTGCACAGAGAGGCACTTGTTCCTGCACACATTTTCAATAGTCGTATAAAAATACAGGACCGTCTCTTATCAAACTCTCTGTGGGTTTATATATGTGCCGTACTTGAACTCGTCTAAGGCAAAGTATGGCTTCTTCAACAAAAACACTACCAAACTAATATCATACAGAATGATACACTTCAAAAAGCATTTAAGAAACGTTTACGTAAAATTCAGTTCAAATATTACATCCCTGTCGTCGCTCATCACAAACGTAGCGCTCATACTTTCTGTTCGTCCTACGACATCATGTTAAGAAACTTGCTCTCCTCCGCCAGCGTGCTGAGCATGGAGCTCATGTCTCCGATGGCCATGTTGCCGATTCCCGTGGCCACCGGCGGTAAAGTCACAGAGTTCTGGGGTGTGGTGAGGCGTGAGGAATTCTGGGATAGGCTGCGGAGGAGGGTGGGGCTTAAAGTTCCTGACATGAGGCTGGAGTGGTCGCCGTCATCCAGCATGGCATCAAAGTCGATCTGCGGATGCTCCGGCTCACTTGAATCCACCGTGCTGGAGACGTGATTGGTTTCAGGAGAACCCACCGCAGACATGGCTACACCGTCCATCATCACCAGACTGCTGGAGTCGAACATGTGCATCTGTCCCGTGTACATCATGGCGCTGGTGTGGGTGCTGTTGACGTTGGCTGATTTTTTTGGGCTGGCCTCTGAACTGTCGTACGCTGGGCTGAAGTTGGACTGTGGGTAACTGAGTTGTTGTGTCGGCCCTGAGAGTTGCCGGCTGTGTGGTTTGGGTTCTGTGGGCGGCCGCGGCTGGTTTCCGTTCAGCGTGGGATTCTGAATGGGGTAACCTTTCTGGCTCGTGTTAATCTGGGAATAGTTTTGAGTTTGACCAGCCGGAGGTTGAACTCGCACCCGGCTGGTTTGAGGTTTCACGGACACGCGTCCTGTCATGTTGGCGATGTCATTGGAACCATGATGGTATCCATGCAAAAAGTTCTGCTCTGTGTTCATCTGGTGCAGCGCTTGCATCTGAGAGTTAAACTCACTATTGTGTTGCTCTAGATTCTGCTGGGTAGCGTGAGCGAGGTTTTGACTCATGAAGCCGATCTGTTGGTTGGAGTTGAGGTTGTGAAAGGGGCTGAGGTTTTGTTTTTGATGAAGGTTTCCCCGCCCAGTTCCTTGCTTGGGAGATGACTCCACCGTCCCAGAACTGACCTCGTTCCATTGGACCGGCATCTGACTCTTGGGGGAATCTGTGAATATCTTCTGAGAGCCAGGACTCATGTGGCAGGAAGCTGCTGTCGGTCGATGTCCGTCAATTATGTTGCTCTCCACCAGCGCATGCCGTCGATGTTGGGAACTGAAGCCGTGGACGCCCTGATGGCGGTACACTGACCCGGCATGCTGCCCGGAGCTTCCGTTCTGAGATGTGAGGTACTGAACGACATCATCTGGCAACATTATGCCATCATCAAGACTGTCGCTCGCCATGGTTTCCATAGCGACATTCTCAGAGATGCTAGGAGGCCGGGATGGATACGGGTGACGGTTCATGTTACCCTCAGGTGGGTTGCAGGTCTGAAGAGCAAAGTGTCGACTGGGGTTCACGTTAGTCATGCTGTAGAAGCGCTGACCAAGAGAAAGCTGTTCACCTAGTCGTCTCACCGGATCACTCGCCCTTCGTGGGATGTTGCCTGGCACCTGATGGGGTAAAACCCTACTGTTAGTGTAACTGGTGTCACTACACCTTCTGGGAACCGTTGGGGGATGTACAGGCAATGATGTCATGTCATAGGAATCGCCTAATAAGGCCATCCGAGCCTTCGGACTCATGAGGTCCATGTTGGGTAGAGGGGTGGGTGGAGCTCCCCCTGTGGCAGCAGCGTACTTTGCTTTGAGTGTGTAATGTTGGGCGGGCGTGAGACTGAGCATACTTGGGAGTTCTCCACATTGGCTGCCTTCACTGGAGCGTCGGGACATGTCGGTGGAGATGGGGTCGTATGAGTCCGCCGAGCTGATGTTATTCAGGCGACCTCCCGGTTGTGAGGCCTGACTGGACCGCCGGCTGGAATAGCAGGGGGAGATTCCTGAAGAACGGCGACTGAGGGTGTAGGCGGAGCTGATGGTGCTGCCCAGACTGTCCCGACGCTCCACCAGCTGACTAAGAAGCATAGTCTCACCGGGGCAAAGGTCACCCAGACATGGGCTGGAGATGGTGAGCGCTGGATCAAAGAGACCATTTTCCAATAATGAACCTGTGACGGAGAGAAGTTGAGCTTTGAGAAGAATCTTTCACATAAAAATCTGAAATTTAGAGCATGAACACGTTGGTGTCTGGTATAAACGACAGATTCACTCACCAATGTGAATGGGGGGCAGTTTGGTGCAGGGGGCAGGAGGAGTCGTGTTTGCCCAAGAGCAGGACTCCCTCACTGATTTCAGCTTCTCTTGCTTCAGGTGTGAGAGTCTGTGGGCGGGGCATCTGCGCAGATGAAGGCCCAACATTCCCGTAGAGACGGTGGTGGAATCCACTAGGGGCGCGTCGTCCAATCCGCTCAGATCTCCCATACTGCCCCCGCTGTGTCCTGCCGGCTCTACTCCACTGTCATGGTGGGTGGCACGGCCAATCGGTGACGGCTCGCTGCTACATGATGACTGACCACCAGGGCTGGACTGATACATCTGAGAAAAACCCACAGGATGTTTGATTACCCACAATGCACCAGCGAGAAACATTGACATTCATGAACGGACAGATAGAAACATGCTGACACAGAGGCCTGAACATCACTTGCAGTTGTATAATTGCAAATAATGAGCATACTGCGCATCCCAAAATCCCCCCCCCTCGTCGTCGAGACACGTTTCATGTCTATATCCCCCCTCACATAGCTAGGTTAAGTGCTTGACAAATCGTTATTTCCTATGGCAACGTCTCTGTGCATTATGCATGTGGTCTGGCGTGAATGCACAAAGGGAAATCTGGCAACATAAATAAGGTACGGTACGGCACGGCACGGCACGTCTTTGTTTCCTGACGGCTGATCCCCCGGATGAGGTAAATGAGGTCCCCACAGGAAGCGCGGCACTTCTTGATCACAGCTTGAGCTCTGCCACTATTTGTTCAGCACACAAAAACAGTCCCACTGATATAATATTAATCCACTAATGGCTTTTATCCTTGAGTGGCGGGCGGGGGCGTAAGATCTCAGTGATGTGGGGGGGCCCAAGGGAAATTAAAGGCCCTCTGCACGCCAACACATCACAGGCAATTACACAATACGGGGGTCCACAGTTTTGATGCCGTGATACTATATTTTACTGTAAGTTAACGATGCAACTTTAGGCTGGAATACGCTATGAGACTTTTAAAATCTGAACAGACTCTTAAAAAACTAGACATCATACACTTGCAGACTTTTTGAATGTTTGCATAGAAAACAATACATGATAAAACCTGCAGACTGGCGCAGAACAACTCCAGACTGAAAATCTGAGCAAGTCTTGTAGTGTATTCCAGCCGTTAGATGAGGCCGAATAATTAAGTAAGAACTCCAGGTAATATTTCGGACTATGTGCTTTTTATAATATGAGGGCAAAACACACACAGAAATAAAAAGGGTCGAACAAACACATGTTTGGACAGAACATAGAAGACACGCTTTAGCATGCAGAAACGAGTGGATGACATGACATGGACTAGAGAGAAAACCTCACAGTATATTATCAGTAGTTTTATTTTTTGCACTAACTTAAAGAAGTAGTTAACTTCAAAATTTGCACCCGTTGAATTTCCATAGCAGGAATAAAATGGGGTATATGCACACTGGGTGATGACGTACTTCTGCTGAGATCTCAGACAGCCAAGCCCCGTCCGCTCTTATATAGCTGAGGCAGTTTTTCACCAACTGATAACGATGTGTTTAGTGTTTAAGAAACGACCGAATGTCAGCGAAGCGACAGCACTTCAGCCGAGCACTGCTAGGTGCCGCTGTGATCGAGCCTCTAGTATGTGCAAAAGTTTACTTCGCTTTTTTATATTTGTGGATACAACCTTTTTGGTTGTCGATGTATGACGTAGTGTTTGGATCATTTGATTCACATTGTTGACCATGATCCTACACGCATCTCGAACCGACCAAGTGAAAAATGCCTTTGTTACATCCGGCGCACCTAGCGTCCATGGAGAACAGAGCGGAAACAAGTCATCGGTGCGTGTGCATATACCCCATTTACTATGGAAAGTGAATGGGGGCAAATTTAAAGTGAACTACTTTATGCACTCAAATTATATTTTAATTGCCATATTTCAAACATGTGGTGTGACTGTCTCTTTAAATAGCTGTAAAATACACAACCATTAAACAACAAGAAATATTTGTACAAGATGATAAAGTTGACCTACTGTTATTTACATTTATAACGTGTATGTGAAACTACTTCGAGGCTAGAAAATACATAAAAATGATCCTACTATTGCAAATTGAAGCGATTTGCAAAAAATGAAATTAAGAAATAAACAAACAAAAGTTGCGCAAATGTGTATGGTCAAAGTTTGAGGTCAATCCAGATAGCAAAAAAAGTATTTTTCCCCCAAACTGAGTACAAAACATGTATGTTGGCTCATTTGAACTGTTTTTACAAACATTAAACCAGACCTAAACTACCTCGGTGTTCATTTGTCTTAAGTAATTTACACATTCGATTGTGAAATCTTTCACGTCCATGTCACAGAAATAAAGGTGAAAACACATAGATCCTCACGCTCACCTCAGTAACGTCTGTCCTTAATGAAAGTGAAGGAGAAGAGAAACAGGACAGAGATGCAGAAAGCAGTTAAGAGACTCATACACACACACACACATCCTCTGTTAGTACTATTGAATCAGCGTGAACAAAAACATTTCCATAGATTTCATTAGAAATAAAAAAGAAATTAAATGCTTCAGTTAGTTACAAATACACAAAGTTATTGTGTAAGAACATACACAAACTTATAATAGTGATTTATAAGTTAAACTCTTGGTTGTAATTTTGTGGGAAATGTCAGTTCAGAGATGCTGAAAAAGAGTGAAAAGTTACGGATTGCTGCTACATATTATAGATATTAAGAATGACATACATTTTATTATGCATTTCTAAAGATACACATTACAGTTTACAGGTGAGAAACATACTTTAGAAGTGTGCTGAGGGACAGACTTGACAAATTTATTACAAGTGAACCTTCCAGTTGAATATGAGTGCTCTCAAGAGGGCGACAGATTACTGTCAGATATAAACATACTAAAGTCTTAGGCCGGATTCACATTTTGCGTACATTTTTTTTGTAAATTAAATTAAATTGTTTAATGTCAATTAAATTTAATTAAAATGTGCATTTAAAATTGAACTGTAAATTACATTTAAGATTGAACTGTAAAGTAAATTTAAAACTGAATTGTAAATTACATTTAAGATTGAACTGTAAAGTAAATTTAAGATTGAACTGTAAAGTAAATTTAAGATTGAACTGTAAATTAAATGTATAATTGAACTGTAAATTACATTTAAGATTGAACTGTAAATTACATTTAAGATTGAACTGTAAATTACATTTAAAATTGAACTGTAAAGTAAATTTAAAATTGAATTGTAAATTACATTTAAGATTGAACTGTAAATTACATTTAAGATTGAACTGTAAAGTAAATTTAAGATTGAACTGTAAATTAAATAAAAATAATGTATGTAAATTAAATGTATAATTTAAAATAACAAACATGTGCGCAGAAAAGACGTGAAATGTGAATTGGGCCTTAAATGTTCTTTTCGTTCTCTTCTGTGTTATACTAGATTCACACTAGCGGTGCAGTTGTCGCGCGGCAGCCACCTTTAAGCCGATGTGGCTGCCGCTGCCATTCACAAAAAGTTAAAATAATTTTATCGTCAGATGCGCATGCCGCAAAGAGACAAGCCCATGGATGTTTGGTTGATTTAGGATGCAGGAGTACATTTTGCGCTCCGCCAACGAAGCTGCCCGCGTTTTGCCCCATCCTGCATGTTTCCCTTTGAAAATGACCTGGACCAACGCGACTGCCACGTTCCGTGTGAATCCAGCATTAGTGTAAGTGACTCCAGCGTGTGTAGTTGTGTACTCGTGTTTATCATGTTTCAGACCTCACAGACAGTCAGAGTGAATCTTACCATAGAGTTTTCAGTCTTAATAGATTTGACCTGCAGGTAGTCGTCCACTCCTCTGCCTGTGCCGTTGCCTTCCAGTTTCTCCTCCGTCACGCGTGTCATCTGCTTATTTCCCGACTCATTCTCACCGTTTTCTTTGGGCGGGTGCTGGCGAGGCGGCAGGTCGCCGCGCTGCTTCTTGGTGACGTGAGCGTCGGGCCCATGGACGGTTTTCACGTGTTTGCGCAGCGAGCTGGGGTCCGTGTAGCGCTTGGTGCAGCCGGGGATCTTACACACGTAGGGTTTCTGCGGAGATAAATATGAGTCGAGTCAAATGTACGACTCTGAATTAGACTTTTATCTCTCGCCCGTTATATCAGATTATCTTCAAATGCTTTCGACGAATGCACAATTAGAGGGAATAAATTACTGACGCGCTGACGGCGCCGACGCTAAGCATGGGTGATGCATTACTGTTTACTAATAAAGTTGTGATAAAACGATGTCTCTCTCTCTCTCTTCTTTAGCTCATTACGGATCAGAGCCGAATGGAAACGGAGGCAGGTTTCATTTTCTATGCGTGATCTGCAGGTGGTCTCGGCCTCCACTGGGGACGGCCTTGATTCTTACTAATGTATGGTGGGTTGCTGTACTCATTAGCTTCAGAGCTCATTATTCACCCACACACACACAGAGGTTGTTAATGGGACAGCGTTGAGCAGGCGGGAACAATCACTACACATGATGAGGGACTGCGCAAACAAATCTAATTTTGGCTTAAATTTGTTAGTGTATGCTGAAAATGGCACATTTACATAGAATTAGGCAGTTAGCGCTTCCTTAACAGCGCACGCTGAAGTAAATGATCTGATCCTGTGTGTGTTGAAGGGCGGCACACGCGTGCAGTTCTCATCAGGTAAACAGATCTAAATCAAACATGTGTTTCATGTTGAGATGAAGTGTGTGTGTTTGTGTGAACGAGGTGTGTGTGTTTTACCTCATTGGAGTGTGTGCGGTTCTGGTGTTTGGCCCGGTCTGAAGCGTTAGAGAAAGCTTTATTACAGCCCTCGTGCTCACACACATACGGTTTCTCTCCGGTGTGTGAACGCAGGTGCGTCTTGAGATTTTCCAGACGTGAGTACGCCTTCGAGCAGCCCTCAAACTGTGACACACAAACATTAGAATAAACAATCACTTTATTATATGAAAACAACACAAGTTTATGAAGTTTATGGGCTGTTTGGGGTGTGTAGATGTTGTGTGTGTTTGGGGTGTGTCGATGTTGTGTGTGTGTGTGTGTTTGGAGTGTGTAGATGTTGTGTGTGTGTTTGGAGTGTGTAGATGTGTGTGTGTTTGGAGTGTGTAGATGTCGTGTGTGTGTTTGGAGTATGTAGATGTCGTGTGTGTGTTTGGAGTGTGTAGATGTCGTGTTTGTGTGTGTTTGGAGTGTGTAGATGTTGTGTGTGTGTTTGGAGTGTGTAGATATGTGTGTGTTTGGAGTGTGTAGATGTCGTGTGTGTGTTTGGAGTGTGTAGATGTCGTGTGTGTGTTTGGAGTGTGTAGATGTCGTGTTTGTGTGTGTTTGGAGTGTGTAGATGTTGTGTGTGTGTTTGGAGTGTGTAGATGTTGTGTGTGTGTTTGGAGTGTGTAGATATGTGTGTGTTTGGAGTGTGTAGATGTCGTGTGTGTGTTTGGAGTGTGTAGATGTCGTGTTTGTGTGTGTTTGGAGTGTGTAGATATGTGTGTGTTTGGAGTGTGTAGATGTCGTGTGTGTGTTTGGAGTGTGTAGATGTCGTGTGTGTGTTTGGAGTGTGTAGATGTCGTGTTTGTGTGTGTTTGGAGTGTGTAGATGTTGTGTGTGTGTTTGGAGTGTGTAGATGTTGTGTGTGTGTTTGGAGTGTGTAGATATGTGTGTGTTTGGAGTGTGTAGATGTCGTGTGTGTGTTTGGAGTGTGTAGATGTCGTGTTTGTCTGTGTTTGGAGTGTGTAGATGTTGTGTGTGTGTTTGGAGTGTGTAGATGTTGTGTGTGTGTTTGGAGTGTGTAGATGTCGTGTTTGTCTGTGTTTGGAGTGTGTAGATGTTGTGTGTGTTTGGAGTGTGTAGATGTCATGTGTGTGTGTGTTTATGCTCTGTATATATGTGTTTGGGGTTTGTAGATGTTGAAACACATTTGTTGTGTGTTTATGCTCTGTAGATGTTCTGCGTGTCTTAATTTCATGCTCTTTGGATGTGTGTGAATGGGTTGTGTGGATGTGTGTGTAGTTGTAGAGTATAGAGGGTAACTCACAGTGCACTTGTGTGGTTTCTCTCCTGTATGTCTGCGCATATGAACCACCAGCATGTACTGAGCTTTAAAGGGCTTCTGTTCACGCGAACACTCGTCCCAGCGGCACACAAACTCTTTCTTCTCGCCGTGGATGTGTTCGTTATTAATGTGCTACAAACACACAAACACAACACACTTTACTTTCATTACACACACACAGATCTCCGTCTTCAGACCACTCAGCTCAACGTCAGCGGTGGTCTCTTATCAAAGAGATAAAGGACCACAACATTATCATGTGTCAAGAAAAATACAACAAGTGTTTGAGGAAATGAAACCATTTCAGCTTCTGAAGAACGCTGTGTTCTACACGTCTGTCAGAGGAAATAAAAGTGTGTGTGTGTGTGACTGTGTGTGATAGAGAGAGCGAGAGTGCGTGAGTTTGTGTGTGTGTGAGAGAGACTGTGTGTTTGTGTGTGTGCGAGAGAGAGAGAGAGAGAGAGAGTGTGTGTGTGTGTGTGTGTGTAAGAGAGAGCGAGAGTGCGTGAGTTTGTGTGAGAGAGACTGTGTGTGTGTGTGCGAGAGAGAGAGAGAGAGAGAGAGAGAGAGAGAGAGAGAGAGAGAGAGAGAGAGAGAGAGAGAGAGAGTGTGTGTGTGAACAGCTCCTTCAACGAACATATTTTACTACTGGATTAACTTGAAATTCCTTGGATATTTTTACAAAGGAGACATACACAAACCTTCATTAACGGAACCTGTTGCTTTTTGAATCAAACTTTTTCTCTTAGTGTGGATTTCTGGAACAAAATATCAGAAAAGGACACAATGGACACGAACCCAACAATCCTGCTCTACAAACAAACCAAAAAAAAACAAGAGGACTAGATTATCAAGGACTATCTGCTACCAGGTACCAAAGTAAGTACTTTACCAACACTTTATGCCAAATACTCGACAATAACTACAATCAAACAAACAAAACAAGCAAAAGAAAAGAAAGTAAAAGTTTTACTCAAAGATACAATAGTGTTACTGAAGCAGCAAACTCTGCTCAACCACATGACCCACGCCTCAGAGGTGTGAATTGGAAGGTGAGAAAACGACTGGGCCAAACAAAGGAGATTCCTCAACCAACGCCCACGCAGGTGTGAACAGCCCATTTTACCCTGGATGCACAACCCCAATGTGTGGAGGCCATTCCTCTAGACTACCCAAAAGAGGTTACAAACGATACAGCAAGGAAAGTCTACAAAAACAAAAGACTCACAGAAAATTCAGAGACTTTATTCGCAGACCTTCATAAAGATGGTAGCACCAGTAACCTGATTTTCTACACCAACCGACCTCATTCATGGCACAAAGCCATCATCTCAGAATTCCCAAACGCTGAAAGAAAAGGCATCTGTGGGGGTTTCCAGCTAAAAATTAAAAATGAGGATGACGTAACAACGATCAATGTTAACATCTACAAAACAACAGGGATAGTTGTTGTGAAAGCACTCAAGGACTTTTCGAACAAAACTTCCTCAGTATCAAAGGAAGATTACAACTGGAACCCAACAATGAGCAACCCACCATAGAGGAATCAGACAGAACCCCAGTTTCTGATGAGCAGCAAGAACATAGAGATCTTCCTAACACAGAACAAACAAAGGAGCTCCATTCACACTGCTACTGTACTGACATGAGAGAGAGATTTACAGCCCTGGAGGGGGAACTAGTACAGCTCAGAGAAATGACCCTTTCTCTCCAAACCATACAAAGCTCAGACCAATCCGGCAACAACCCCACTTCCAAACAAAAAGAGGGAGACAACATCAGGAAAGAACTGTCTTCACTTCAGGCCGAAGTGAAGCAGCTAGTGCAAGGGAGGGAGAGGCTCAAGGTTCAGCTGGCATCACTGGAAACCCAGCTCACACAACAGACAGAGAGTCACTGGACCCAGCTAACTGCTTTAAGAGAGGAGATAAGAGAACTGAAGCATGAAAAAGATACCCACCTCACAGCCCTCAACTCCAAACATGGTCCAGAACAACAGGTCACCCTTCAAACGGACCACAGCTCACAGACCTCATTGTCACAACCCAGCCAAAACCGTCCATCTTCACCAAACCCTTTGCCCAGTACAGATCAACGCAATGAACCTGACAACACTCCAACACCCACCGAGTCCTTCTGATAGACTCAAATGGGAAATTCATAGAAGAAAAAAAGCTCTTCCCCAAACAAAAGGTGTCCAAACTCTGGTGCCCTAACACGCACAGTGCCCTCAGACTACTGAACGAGGACAACCTAGGATCACCAAGCCACATAATAATCCACACTGGCACAAACGACCTGAGAGCACAACAAGAAAGAGTGGCCACAGCACTAGAGAGGGTAATCGAAAAAGCTACAACCACCTTCCCAAATGCCAAAATCACCATCTCGACACTACTACCACGGAAAGACTTCCACCCAGACACAATTCAACAAGTAAACGCAAATCTCTCTAGAACTTGTGCACTCAATCCTCAAGTGCACCTGGCACATCATCCCACCTTGGACCTCACATGCCTCTATGACCATGTACACCTATACAGAGAATCTGTCCCCATCTTTGCAAAGAAATTAAAAGATGTTGCTCTCACCGCAACACCAACAACCCTCCTAGAAGCAACAGAGCAAGGCAGCACCTACCCAGACCATGGATGAACCACACTGCACCTTCAAAAAACAGCCAGAGACTGGGACCCCCTCCCTGCCAAAACAACAGCCAACAGACCAGAGCACCTACATCTCCCACCCGGCATATGCAACAGAACTCCAGCAGCCTAAGCTATGCCCAGACAGTGAGCAGAAACTCCACACCAACATCTGCACAAGCTCCAACAGCCGAGCTAAAAGACATCCATCAGATGCTGAACCTGATCTGCTCACACCTACTGTCTTAAGACAAAATCTCCAATAAATAAATAAATACCTTATGGATAACAAAGCATTTACAATATCATGTTGGAATATTCAAGGCCTGAGGTCATCTGCTTTTGGACTAAAAAGCAAAAACATAGACTTCAGCTCTGAAACAAAAAACTCAGACATCCTCATCCTACAGGAGACATGGAGTAGAGGAGACAGACCCACTGGTCGCCCTACAAACAACAGAGAATTCATCATTCTATCCGTCAAACTGCCTGACGTCACACAGGGAAGAGACTCAGGCGGAATGCTGATCTGGCATAAGTCCGAATACGCCCACTCAATAAAAATGATTAAAACTGGCCAGTTTTACACATGGATAGAAACCAACAAGACCATCACTTCAACAGATAAGAATACCTTCCTGTGTGCAACCTACATCCCCCCAGCAGAGTCACCCTACTTCAATGAGGACAGTTTCACGATCCTGGAAGAGGAGATCAACTACTTCCAGTCACAGGGCAATGTTCTGATCTGCGGAGACCTAAATGCCAGGACAGGCGAAGAATCAGACTCAGTTCACTCCAAGGGAGACAAACACATTCCAGGAGGAGATGTCCTTTCCACACCTACTCACACACAAAGACTAAACTACGATAAAACAACAAACAAAAATGGATCAGCCCTGATCAGCCCTGTGGAGTGAGACAGGGCTGTAGTCTAAGTCCTACACTAATTAACATTTACATGAATGAATTAGCTGGAGCTCTAGAACAGTCACCAGCACCCGGTCCGACCTTACAAGACACCGAAGTGAAATGCCTCCTGTTTGCAGACGATCTGGTGCTGCTGTCACCCACAAAAGAGGGTCTACAGCAACATCTGGACACCCTGCACACTTTCTGCCAAACATGGGCCCTATCGGTTAACCTTAAGAAGACTCGAGTCATGATATTCCAAAAAAAGCCATGTAGCCAAAACCAACATCACCGTTTCAAACTAAACAACGTGCCCCTAGAACACACCAAGAACTACACATAACTTGGTATAAACATTAGTAACACCGGAAACTTAAACAAGGCTGTGAATGACCTGAGAGACAAGGCACGAAGAGCCTTTTACGCAATCAAAAAGAATATCAAAATTGACATCCCAACCGTGATCTGGCTGAAAATAATACAATCACTTATAGAACCAATCGCGCTGTATGGAAGTGAGGTTTGGGGTCCTCTCGCCAACCAAGAGTTCAGCAGATGGGACAAACACCCAATAGAGATTCTGCAAACAGAAATGTGTAAAAACATTCTACGGGTACAGAGAAAAACTCCAAACAACGCCTGCAGAGCAGAATTAGGACTGTATCCTCTAATCATTAAAATACAAAAAAGAGCTTTAAAATTCTACACACACCTTAAGAACAGCGACACAGACACACTCCATCACAAAGCCTTAAGACATCAAGAGCTGAGCCCAGAGAGAAACCCCTTCATCCAACTGATCTCACAACTAACTCTACAACCCCAAACATGCCCAAGTCAACCCCAAACCCCAGCCAGACTAAAGCAAATGATCAAAACACAAAAAGAGAAACATCTCAAACACTGGACAGAAGCAACAGCTCAGCAAAGTAAACTGGAATGTTATCTGTCACTAAAGAGAGAATATAAAGTGTCAGAATACCTCACAAGCGTATCAGACCCTAAACTAAGAAAAGTGTTGAGCATGTACAGACTCAGTGATCACCAGCTCACTGTAGAGACGGGCAGACACAGACACACATGGACACCGAGAGAAGAGCGACTGTGTCCACACTGCACACACAATCAAGTGGAAACAGAGCTGCACTTTCTCCTCTCCTGTCCCAACTACACACACATCAGAGAAACATTCTTCCCCCAGTTTACAAACTTACACAAAGACTTTGACCAGTTTCAACAAAAGGACAAGATCTCATACATACTGGGAGAAAAGTCAAGAAGCTCAAACCTGCTGCAAGATATGTCAAGTCCTGCCACGACCAAAGAACAAGCAGCACAACACAAAACAACACTGACAGGACAACACACACAAACTGACACTATCACCCTCACTGAGAACTTTAATTAAAACTCTTTTTCTGTTTATATTGAGATGTATATATATATATATATTTTTACTTATAGACTTTTAATTTTATTCAATGTAAATTTTCTTTTATCATGCAAATAAAGCTCCTTTGAATCTTGAATCTTGAGTGTGTGTGAGAGAGAGAGAGAGAGAGTGTGTGTGTGAGAGAGTGTGTGTGTGAGAGTGTGTGTGTGTGTGTGTGTGTGTGTATGTGTGTGTGTGCGTGAGAGAGTCTTGGTGTGAGACCCCATCTCTCTCTGCTTCACTGGTTGTCTGGAATGCCAGAGAAAGTTCTGTCACCCCACCAAGGACACCAGTGCATGCTGGGATAGATCCAAGCCCAGCTTTAAAATCCAAAGCCCTTTTCTTTCATTTATTTTACACCGATCAAAGATGTATACATATAAATGTTTTATATTTCATTTTTTAATATAATTAAGTAATCAAATATTATTAATACTTAAAAAAAAAAAAAGTTTGCATAATTCATCTGTGGTTTTCAAACCCTGCTGACTTCAGCTCATCTGGCAGGTCAGGTTTGTGCTCTATGGGTCAGAGGTCAAAGCATTTCAGAGGTCAGCGAGATCTTATGACTCTGCTTATCAAAGCCTGCAGATCCAGGTGAGGTGTCTCAGATGTTATTAAAACAGCAAGGAACATCTAACACAAAAACCTGCTTTCTTCAGACTGATGCTTTACTTTGTAAAGCGTGTGATTTGTTATAAAATGCTGATGAACACCAGCGCATGTTCAGATCTGAAAGCCGTGTCACCTGTGACCCCACAGCCCCCCGCCGTCTGTCAGGATATCCCGTAACCCACAGACTTACATGCACCAGCTGTTCCTGTGTGTCGTACTCTTTACTGCACCCGTCCCAGTGGCAGTTCGTCTCATACACAACATCCGTCTCTTGTTTGCAGTCGTCCAGGTCCTCCTTCAGGTCCACTGCACCATCCAGACGGTCCTGAGGGGAAACGGCAACGTTACGTCATAAACGCTCTCCGGTGAACAAGTGAACATGGACGGCAGAAAAACACGCTGTGGTTCGGTTACATCACCGATGTGTGTTATTCAACCCAAGCTTTATTTAAAAAAAATACTGATAGTGCTTTTTTAAAAATACACTCAAACGATGCCGGCAGACGAGTACTGAAAAGTAAACATTAATTGTGTTTTCGGGTACACGTGTGTGGTTGTGTTAAGAGTTATCGGACCACTGCGGGTACGCGACGCAACACACGCGCGCTCGCGGGCTGCTGACTGCAGCATGTTTATCTGCGGCGTGCGAGCTATCTTCATCAATTCTGTTGGCCCCAAGACGACGGCAGCCGCGTTACTCCCCATGCATCAAGAGCCAAGCCGCTTCACCGACACCAGCAGCCGCAGATTTGTCAAAAGATGAGCGGAGAGCGAGGGGGGGGAGAAAAAACTCTCAGGTGACAATAACGGCCGGCCAATATTTCATGAAAATGAAGTGCTCTGGCACAGTTTACACGAGCGGGGCGAGTGAACGCTCGTAAAGCTCTTATCAGCTGGAGTTTTTCTGCCGCCGCTCGTGCGAGAAGGGGGTCAGGGGACCGCGGATGCTCCCGGGGGCCGCCCGGCCCGTCATTGATCAGGAGGAGGTTTTCTCAGGATAACAGAACGCACCGGTGTTTTAGCGCTGCGATTCGTCATGCCTCGTTGTTTAGCAGAACAGTTTCTGTCGTGCGGTTTGTTTAATTGGAGGATGCGACACGAGGTCTAGTGAGCTTTCTCGCCGTCTACAGAGTGCACGAGCACAGGGAGAAGTTTATAAATGATGGACACTGAACGCTTCACGTGCACTGAATATTCAACATTAATAAACATTTTCCTTTTATTATTGAATGCTAAAACATTCTGGGTGTAATTAAAAGCTATTGAATTATAATACACATTCTTCACATGAGGAACACTCTCTTGTATGACACTCTTACCGGAGAGCATGGTGACAAGGGTCGCAGCACGTCAAACTCTGTTTTGACCTTTGACCTTTTTGTGTTCAGGGGGTTCACTGTGCTACTGACTGCAGAGTCACCACTGAAGTCCTAAGGAGAGAGAGAGAGTTGGATTTGTGTCATTGTGTTCCTGTATTACTAAGTGTGGTTATGTTTGCTGTGTTGATGTGTGTTTGTGTGTGTCAGTTGTGTTAGTTGCATTGCTGTGTGTTTTTGTGGTAGCTGTGTATTCTTGTGTTGACATGTGTTTGTGTGTGTTCAGTTGTGTTAGTTGCATTGGTGTGTGTTCAGTTGTGTTAGTCGCATGCGTTCTTGTGTTAGCTGTGCATTGTTGTGTTGACATGTGTTTGTGTGTGTTCAGTTGTGTCAGACGCATGTGTTCTTGTGTTAGCTGTGTATTGTTGTGTTGACATGTGTCGCCGTGTGTTCAGCGATGTGTTGCGTTACCTTGCCGTCAGTGTCAGGGGCGGCGGTGGGCGTGGTCAGGGCGGAGAGTGTCAGCGGGTGATGTCTGCTGGTGAATGTGGGTGACGGTTGCATCAGTGGTGGTGTGTGACCGAACGCACTGAGTCCTCTCTGCTGACACAACAGCTGCTGATACGCCACAGGATTAATGGAGGGAGGAAACGCAAAGGATGGACTGCAGGAGAGACACACACGTGAGCATGTGCAGATGATGTTTGTGTGACAGGGGTTTAGGGGGTCCGTACAGTACCTGATCCCCCCCACAGACAGGTGACCGTACGAGCTGCTGGCGGCTGAACTGGAGCGAGAGTTATTGATGTACGCCACCAGAGAGTTGGGTGATGTGCGGATCATGGTCTGAAGGTCGATGCTGGCGTCCGAGAGCGGAGAAATGGACAACGCACGCTTGCGACTCAGCCGGGGCGTCAGACGGGGACTGGGGAAGCGTGAAACTGTAAACACACACACAGCCAGCTTTACACATTTTGTAAAAAAAGAATGAAAAATACACAAAAGTCCAAAAGTAATTGTTCATGTGGTTTACTCTGAAGTGTCCACAGCAGCCACCTAAACATTTTTGGTAGTGTGGGCATCATCGGACACACATCTGTGTCATTTCAAGCTCCGCCCCCTCCGTGTTATTCTAGCCCCGCCCACCTCTGTGCTATTCCAGGACCCTCACGAGCATGTGTGTGTGTATGATGGATGCTCTCACACAGTGTGTGTGACACACAGCTCCACAGGACAGAGTCGAGTCTCATCAATAAGTGCTGAAGATTTATTCCTTTCTGCACGAAACACCATCTACTGACATCACTGACAACACAACACACTTTTATTACATCGACACACTTCTCCAAACACGCTTACTCTCTCTTCCACATGTCTAATACAGCTGTGAAATTGTGTCTCTACAATTCACATCGTGCTTATCTGAACATGTAAAAATGCAGCAAGGTTTGTGTGACTGTCAGGGGACACAATGTACAGTTTGTATAGTACGATACCACAATATAAAAGACATTTGTGTGATTAATGTGTGTTGTGCATGAATGCGTGCGAAGAGAAAATATCCTGATCATTTAACACAAATTCAAAACGTCTTTATGGCAGGTTTCATAAATTATGTGTTTATGGTCAGAATCAAACACAAATTATTGAGACGACTGCAGCCATCACAACAGGTGTTTAGCATTACTGCCTCTGCTAATAAACCCTGTGTGTGTGTGTGCACGTGTGTGTGTGTCCGTGTGTATGTGTGTTTATTTTTGTGTGTGCGTAAGTATTTGTGTGCCTGTTTGTGTGCCGTGCGTGTGTATGCGTGTGAGTCTGTGTGTGTTTGTGGGTATGCGTGTGTGTGTTCATATTTTTGTGTGTGTGAGTGTGTGCCGTGCGTGTGTATGCGTGTGAGTCTGTGTGTGTTTGTGGGTATGCGTGTGTGTGCGTTCATATTTTTGTGTGTGTGCATGTGTGCCGTGCGTGTGTATGCGTGTGAGTCCTTGTGTGTTTGTGGGTATGCGTGTGTGTGTTCATATTTTTGTGTGTGTGCCGTGCGTGTGTATGCGTGTGAGTCTGTGTGTGTTTGTGGGTATGCGTGTGTGTGTGCGTTCATATTTTTGTGTGTGCGTGTTTGTGTGTGTCAGTGTGGGTGTATGCGTGTTTGTGTAGTTGATTGTGTGTGTCCAGAGACTCACACAAACCGGACGTTCATAATGATTTCATCACGTGTGATGCCAACACACGAGCAGGATTACCCAAATTGTGTGTGTGTGTGTTTGTGTCACATTCCCTACACACTCCGGCTCTAATAAATAACAGCTCGGCTTCTGTGCCGTCAGGGTCATTACTCGTAACATGAGTTAATGGTTTGCTGTCTCTTACATCTTCAGCATTTCCAGCCTCTCTAGAAGCCGAAGCTTGAACAGAAAAGAAAATGTGTTATTGTGATCTATGATATATTAAGACACACACACACAGGCTCTTGTGTGTTTGTCGTTCTGCTGGACGTGACCTCGGTGTCTTTAGGACTGTTTGTGGATGATTGTGATATTAGTCTCAGTAAAGGAGTGCCGGTGTTTTCAGTCAGAGCGAGACACACTCCACCGTCAGCATGAGAAAACATCACACAGATCAAAGTCACATGACTTCAGCTCAATGAGATGTTCACTCTCGTTTCTTTAGTGAAAGCGTCTGAACGTCACACGCGTGTTTGAGGAGACATGAGGCCAAACATTTGCTCCGGATGATTAGTGACAGTATATGTTCAGTGAATGATGGAGTTACACAAACACTGCAGGATGATCCTCTCATAATGTTGTGATGTTTGACTTCATCTCTACACACACAACGACTGATCCTCTTCACATGACACACTGTTAGGATCACACACTCCTGAAACATCTGTCTGACTCTACCACATGATCACATCACACAGTTTACATTACATTCAGGCATTTTGCAGACGCTTTTATCCAAAGTGACTTACATTGCTTTATCCTATACATTTATACATAGGTATTGGCAATCCCCTGAGATCGAACCCACAACCTTGTGTTGTTAATGCAATGCTCTTAACACTAAGCTACAGGAAAGCTGTAGCAATTGTCTTGTGCTTCTCTCTCTCTCTCTCTCTCTCTCTCTCTCTCTCTCTCTCTCTCAAGATTCAAAGAAGCTTTATTGGCATGATAAAAGAAACTTTACATTGCCAAAGCACAAGATTAAATATAAACATGCAGAAATACAGATTAAGATAAAAAATAAGATCGAATAAAATTAAAAGTCTATAAGTAAATATATATATATATACATCTCAATATGAACAGAAAAAGAGTTTTAATTAAAGTTCTCAATGAGGGTGACAGTGTCAGTTTGTGTGTGTTGTCCTGTCAGTGTTGTTTTGTGTTGTGCTGCTTGTTCTTTGGTCGTGGCAGGACTTGACATATCTTGCAGCAGGTTTGAGCTTCTTGACTTTTCTCCCAGTATGTATGAGATCTTGTCCTTTTGTTGAAACTGGTCAAAGTCTTTGTGTAAGTTTGTAAACTGGGGGAAGAATGTTTCTCTGATGTGTGTGTAGTTGGGACAGGAGAGGAGAAAGTGCAGCTCTGTTTCCACTTGATTGTGTGTGCAGTGTGGACACAGTCGCTCTTCTCTCGGTGTCCATGTGTGTCTGTGTCTGCCCGTCTCTACAGTGAGCTGGTGATCACTGAGTCTGTACATGCTCAACACTTTTCTTAGTTTAGGGTCTGATACGCTTGTGAGGTATTCTGACACTTTATATTCTCTCTTTAGTGACAGATAACATTCCAGTTTACTTTGCTGAGCTGTTGCTTCTGTCCAGTGTTTGAGATATTTCTCTTTTTGTGTTTTGATCATTTGCTTTAGTCTGGCTGGGGTTTGGGGTTGACTTGGGCATGTTTGGGGTCTCTCTCTCCCTGTCTGTCATTCTTTACCTCTTTCTTTGCTTTTTCTTTTTCAGTCTGTCTTTCCTTTCTTTCTACCTGCCTGCCCATCTGTCTGTCTGCCAGTCACTCTGTCTGTCCACTGGTGTCCTTGTTTTCCTTCTTTTTCTTTTTATTCCTTACCTCCTTATTTATTTCTTTTCCTCCTTTTCTTGTCCTATTTCTTTCCTATTTCTTTCTTTATTTTCCTCTTTTTTTTCTTTCTGTCTTTTTCTTTTCCTCTTTCTCTTTTACTTTTCCTCTTTCTTTCTTTCGTTTTCTCTTTTTTTCTTTCTTTTGCACTTTCCTCCTTTCTTTTCTTCTTTCTTTCTTTTTTCTTTCTTTCTTTCTTTCTTTCTTTCTTCCTTTCTTTCTTTCTTTCTTTCTTTCTTTCTTTCTTTCTTTCTTTCTCTCTTTCTTTTCTTCTTTTTCTTGTCCTATTTCTCTCCCTTCCTTTCCTTTTCCTCATTCTTTCTTTCTCTTCCTCTTTTTCTTTTCCTCTTTTGCTCTTTCTTTCTTTCTTTTCCTCTTTCGTTCTTTTTTCTCTCTTTCTTTTCTTCTTTTTCTTATCCTATTTCTCTCCCTTCCTTTCCTTTTCCTCGTTCTTTCTCTTTTTCTCTTCCTCTTTTTCTTTTCCTCTTTTGCTCTTTCTTTCTTTCTTTTCATCTTTTTCTTTTCCTCTTTCGTTCTTTTTTTCTCTCTCTCTCTTTCTTTCTTTCTTTCTTTTCCACATTCTCTCTGTCCGTCTTAAATGTCCTGTAAGATGTTTTGAATATAAGTGTCTGTCAAATTCATGACAGTAAATGTGTCTCTCTCACCGTCCACAGGTGTGAAGTATTCGGGCAGGTGAGCCGCCGCCGCCCCCTGCATGAGTAGCTCTCCGTACGGGTTCCTGTGACCGGCCATCAGATGGTAATACTCGGCCGGGGTGGCACCGGGAGGTGGAGGGGGCAGACCGAACAAACCTCTGTCCTTCAGATGCTCGTGGGTCACTGCGTAACGCAGAACGACAGCAGTTAAGAGGGCATGTCAAGAGAAAACACGACTTTACTGCCAAAACGTTTACTGAAAGGCCAAATAAAATCTATTCATTTGGCTCAACATCAATATCAAACAAATCAAGCCATCTCTTAATGAAAACCGTATATTTATTTTTTATTCAGAGAATCTAGAGGCAGCACTAGCAGCAGGTCTGTGTTTAAGCGCTGAGGTTTGACTACAGCTGTGCCCGGAAACCGTTCAAGGCCGTTTCTACCCATCCGCCCTCGTTTCGGCTCAAATAGACTCATTTCTCTTTTGCCCGCAAGCTTTTATGTCTTTATAGCTGCTGGGATCTCCAGCGCGCTGCTTGTTTAAGTTTAAAGGTGCAAACACATTACTGCTGACAGACGGTGAATGGTGATTTATACGTCACGCCTTCAGCTCGCCCAAACCTGTAATTGTAATTCAGATCTGAACAGGGGCCTGTCATCGGACCGCAGGAATTCTGCCTTGTCGGGTCTCTCTTATTTCATTTTCAAAACGTCCTCCCGAGGCCAAAATCACAAGCAGGGAATGTTGAAATTTCACTGTTTAACACTTCACAGAAACATCTGCATGCGTCAGATTCCTTTAGTGTCTACTGGGGAAGATTGAGACGGTTGAAACACAGACGTTGAAAATTCCAAGGATTAATCGTGATGAAAGATAGCTCAACATTGTTTGTTGAAAAGCTATGACACTTCGACAACAACCACAGTATACATAAAAGCCATATGCTACTAAACTTAAAGGTACAGTTCACACCAAAATGAGAATTCTGTCATCGTTTACGATATTTGGAGGAACGTCAGTAAACAGATCTCATTCCCCAGAAATCAATCCTTTGGGATGAAAACTGTTTACTGACATTCTTCGAAATATCTTCCTTTGTGTTCATCAGAACAAAGACATTTATAAGGAACAACCTGAGGGTGAGTAAACGATGACAGAATTTTCATTTTTGGGTGACCTATCTCTTTTTTGTGTGTGAATTAATTCTTTCCTCATTGAAAACAACGTGCCAAAGTAAAAATGAGTACATTAAAAACATTTAAATCATGGTAACTATCCTATCCATCAATCGCCTAGTAGAAATTGATGGATTTTAATGATATACTTGCACAGGGTGACTTTAAGGACATATAGAAATCACATGCCCAGGCGAATACTAGCCGTTTTGTTCTATGTTATTAAAGTCCATTCATCAAAAATTTCAAGATAATGTCATCAAAATCAATCTAAATTTAAAATTCAATGGCATCCACACCACAACTGATTAATGATAAAACATTGACAGCCAATCAAAATTATTTTCAATTTAAACGCCTCGCACATTCAAAAACTGAGGCGAGCAAGCTTAGAATAAACATGACGATATCTTCTGTTGGGGTGGTTAACATTATAGTTATCATTAAAGTTATTAACCTCGCAGTTCTTCTGAGATTTTCAAGTTATAAGTGATGCTTATCGTGTTAATTAAAATGAGCTAACAAAATATTTCAAATTCACGGTTCATGTCTATTTGTTTTGCATGTGGCAAGTAGCCGTGTAATAAATGGGATAATGTACAAGCAGCCGGTTGTTATCGCGAAATAAGCCCCTTCAGTGAGACACAAGACCCTCCGCTTCACAACCTGGTCACACTGTTGTGGATTATTTCTGCGATAACAACAGGCTGCCTGTACCATTAACCTTTTACATAGTCAAACTACTTAAATGAACTGGCTTGGTCGCTTTCTCAAACGCTGTCAGTATTGTGTTACTATACAGAAATATACAGAACTATAGTTAACACGCACCATCGGCTGGACTCAGTCCGCGGGCCGCAGAGATCATGGACAGCGTGGGACTGCCGTGAGCCGATCGGAGGTAATGCTCCACATGCGGCGAGACGTAAGAGTGGGGATGAAGGAATGTGGACTCGCCGGCGCCCCCCGGAGACAGACGGATCAGAGAGATGTCAGAGATCATCGGGCTGCCTGCTAACCCTGGAGGCCTGGAGGACAGAGATAAAAGAAGATTTAATATCCACGACATCACCTCAGTACAGTCAAACAACAACATTAATGATGGACTGAACATGTCTGATAATCAGAAGATTTGTTTTTATGATTATTGACCTGTGTATGATAATGAAAGGACACAGCGTTTGACACAGCGTCTTTCGTTTAGTGTTGGGTGTAACTAGTTACTAATTTGTAACAGTAATTTAATTACTTTTACCCCTGAAAAAGTAAAGTAAGAGATTACTTTGGTCAGTTATAATTATTAATGTAACCCATCTCTGTAATATCTCAATTGTGAATGAGAATAAACAGAGTAAAATGCAGAGATTACAAAACACATCTCATTTAGAGTTTCAAAAGATCACAAATATTTTTTGCAGTACAATCTTGACTTTTGGAAAAGATCAAACCTGCGATGAAGGTTCTTTCAGATCTACTGTATGCATAATAAACGTAGTAGTAGAGTCGTGTTTTTCCATCTGCGGTCATTAGGCTTCATTAAATTAATCCACAGCCAACATTCAATGAGCTAATCTGGTATTTTCCTCCGTTTTAATGACACAAGTTTGATTTTAATGGTGGAAAACGAGAGTCAAATGAAAGCTTGTTTTGTGAACAAACAAACTTGTTTGGCCAAAGCAAGGTCACTTCTTTTAAAAAGACTGCAAGGAAAAATGCGAAAGCTAACAATAAGCACATGCATGCATCAAACACATGCATACTTCATAATCTCCTGCGTCCTCGGAGATCAGATGGACGATGTGCAAAACATTCTCTATTTCACTGCACTGCGAGAGCGCAAACACAGCCCGGGCGGCACTTAAATAATGTAATATTCAGATTTGAACATCTTTAGCCTGTGGAACGCATCTCGTTTTCATACTGGGAGGCTCCAGTAAAACAAAGACAGGCGCTGAAATATCGCCCGTTTCATGCCAGGGGACTGCGGGACCTTGGAAGGCGTCTCTTTCACACCTCTACCCTCCTAAAGATCCAGACGCTCCTGGAGTCAGAGCTTACGGCTCCCACAATGCAACGGGGTAACGCCGGCGATGAGGATCCCAGCCAGAATCCAGTAAATCTCTGTGGCCTGAGGATTCCATCTCAGCGTGATTCAACGAGTCCGTCCATGTCCTTGGCTGCAGTCGAGAGTGTTTGCTTTGCCTTTTATAGTGAGTTCCACATACTGCACTATATAGTGAAAGAGCGGAAGTGATTTATTTGACATTTTTTGTTTCATTCATTGTTTATAATATATAATTGTGTATTTTACTTAAACATTTGATTTGAAATTTCGCTCCCTAAAATGTTAAACAACACAGAAAAGATCACACACACGAAGTGCACAATATAGTCAAAGAGTGGAAGTGATTTATTTAAATTTTTTGTTTCATTCATTGTTTATAATATATAATTGTGTATTTTACTCAAACATTTTGTTTGAAATTTTCTCCCTAAAATGTTAAACAACACAGAAAAGATGAAACACACATAGTGCACTATATAGTGAAAGGAAACCGTTGTGTGATTTAATAAGCACCTTTAGATGCAGATGCCACCAAATGTCTGTTATTTTTCTCACATCGGTGAGAGATTGTACATAAATACACATAATTCCTGCTATTAATCCATCATAATACAGTGGTGGTTCAATAATGCTGGATGGCAGCTTGTTTCATTCGTTCGCTGTGGATGACTGAGCGCAGACGGGCTATTGTTAAGAGCGAGAGAGCAGGTTTACACCCCTGTGATGTGGGCATTGTTTCTCATGCCGTGTCGGTGGGGCGTCCGTGGCCGGCAGATGGGCAGAGCACCTGTTTGCACTGCGTGCCATGCGGTCAGGTGCCCACGTGTTGGCATCAGCTGAGCCTTTTAGGTGTGCACGCGTCTGATTCAAACCAAATTGATCTCTAATGTCCCTTCTAGTCATCATCTACGGTAGAAAGTAAATCCAGTAATCACAAAATCAATAAGAACTTCTCATCAAAGAAATCAAAGAACAAACGCTCTGAGCTTCTCTGTACACAACCAAATTCTCTTACTGTAAATACACATTTGTAGTTTGTGTGTGTGTGTATATGATGAATTACTATGACGGGATCTTGTCTCTACGTGGAGCTGTTTCTTAGTTTTAGATATACACTTTTACTGCAAGAGGACGAACACACTCTCTTACACACATAGTGTTTATATCTCTGAGGGTTCTTTCCAAAGACTAAATAACTTCTCAACACACTGTATGTTCAATATGATGTGCACTGGAAGCAGCGTGACAAAAGATGCAAATAAAACGTATTAGAACCCATTGTAATAAACATTTCGTTCACACGGTGTAGACACAGTGTAACAGAAAACTTTCTGAATTTAAAGAGTGTATTTGCAAAAACAAATAAGACTGTCTTTACATTTTTACAAAACTCAATTTTTTGATTGTGCATTCCAAGTAATGTCAAACTATAGTTGGGTTGTTTTGATTAAGTATTAATAACTAAACAAATAGAGCTCACTTACGCAATAAAAACATTTTTACAGATGGAGTTAACTGTTTTTGCAAATTAACTCTTTATTTTTACATTTGAAAATAAATAAATTAAAAAATTATTTAATTTGAATGAACAGAAATTGTCCCTACAAGGTCAAAAATGTGCGGACATTTGGTGTCAAAAACCGAAGGTTTACCCTTTACCACAAATTTTGTTTAGTTTTTGTAGATTTTTAGGACTTTCCATAAACATAACGCTTTTTATAATGTACAAACTGCATGTTCTCATGTCACAGAGAACGTTTAGTATTTTTTTTACATTAAACATCATTTAGTTTCATCGATTTACAGCTGTGAACTTGAATATCATGTAAGCAGGTTGTATATTCTAAATATTTTTTCTTCTTCACATCAGAAGTTCTGCGCACTTGTTCGGATGTGTTTTCCAGCTCAGTCGTCTCTCTCGGAGCTCTCTGACACTGATCCGGATGAAGAACGATGCTGACAAGTGGGTGGCGCTTTCTGCATTCAGCGGTCTTCTCCTCCTCATCTCGAGAGAATTCCCACGGCGCCCGAGTCCTCGGCACAGATGAATCGCACCGGCCGCTGTCACTTCAGCTCTGGGATAAAAAAACCTGCTACCTTTCCGGTCTCTCGCTTTGTCAAACAGACCAAAAAAAGTGAACGGGGATCCGTAGGGGGAGTGTTGCCGCGCCAGCTCCGCTGACAGCACTGACAAAATAACTGGCGCCCTCGTTATTTTATATGCAAACAATGATAAAACGAACTGTATGGACACGTCATGTTAGACAATCAGCACGGAGACCCCTGACATGCCGCCCGCCGACTGTAACAAAGTGCCTGGGCTTGCCACGGGCGACACCGCGCTTAATTTGCCGCACAATGTCCCTGTAATTAGATGAATTTGGCTCAGGCAGAGGAAAAGACAGCTAGATCAAGGTCTTGATGAATTAGGGGTCCACTGTCAAGATCAAATCACATTAATCAAGGCGAGCGAGTGGTGGGACAGCCGGTCCCCCCCACCCAACGCCGCTCTATGTGTGATGAATAGGCTAGCTGCCGGCGGGCCGACCGAATGCATCACCATCAAAATCTGTGAATTTAAATGTAAGAACAGCACTTCCACAATTCTATCGATTTATTCTGCTCTTTCAAGATAAACCTACCTACGAGGCCCGAGACCCCGTTTCGAAAAAAGAAAAGTCGAAGGTGTCGTATTTAAGGAAGCGAAACAACAAAGTGGAACTTTGGAAACTAGCGCGGCCCACTTTGTGTTCAGTTTCGGCGACCAAAATTCACGTGGGACGCGGGGGACTACGGAGGTCCGGAGGTTAACCTACATTACTCGAGCTGTCCAGCTGAACCTGAGAAAGATGCTCTGTGTGCATTCACGAAGCTCGGCTAAAGCCTTAAAACCAAAAATACAACATCGATCCCAAGCCACGTTTTGGAAAACATCTCAACATGCTTGTCGTAGATACAAGGCATGCGATCAAAACTACGTTCAAACCATCAAACACGAAAACATTGTGAAGTATTTTCAGGTGTGAACTCCTAGTTCGACAATACTTTGACTTTCGCTCACCCAAAAATATAGTCTTTCTTCAGTGGAACACAAAAGAAGATATTTTGAGAAATGTCTCAGTGGTACAGATTTTACGCGAGGATGAGTGAATGATAAAAGAATTCTCATATTTGGGTGAACGATCACTTTAAAACATCAAACAGAAGAGAGACGAGATGTTTGATTTCGCCGTCGTGGATCTTTGATATTTGATTTTATACCATGGTCTGTTTGAATACTGGATTCTGATTGGCCGGAAGGTGTGTATTAAAAGCCCTTAACGCACAGGTCGCTCCAGTCAGTTTGATTATATAAAAAATTAACTGACAAAATAACCGTCATATTCACCTGTATGATCTAAAATGACACTGTAAACATCAATAAAAGCTTAAACTTGGCAAATAACCATGGTATATGCGGGATAATCCACGGCTAGCTGTGCATTAAAGGATTTTAATGCACTTCGCGGAGGCAACCACCCTCCGCTTACTTAAAATCTGACATTTAGCCGTTTCCTAAACGGTCAAATCAAACAGTGACTCATAAATCAGACTTTTAGAACAGAATCATTGTTCTGTCAAATCCAAACGTCTACCTTTACATGTTTTGATAAAGTTTCTTGCATCAAGTTCACGTCATGCTCGTTTCTGGATAACCTGTGATCAAACTGCATTTGAATGTTGCGTGCACGTGTGCACTCCGACCGCAGGGATAAACAAAACACACAAGTGCAGAGATTATTTATGTGCAGGAACACGCGACCGCAGGCTTACCCGTGCAATGCGTGAAGAGCGTGAGGCTCGTAGTGGTATCTTCCCTCGTGGTGCCGCACGTCGACCGGGATGGGAGAATGGAACGTCGGGAAGATGTGATGGGGGCCTGCAGAAAGAGAGAGGTTTGAGAAACAGACAGACTTTCAAACAGGACATTTCAAAGGCAACGGCGCTACAATAAAGCAACACGGATTTCACAGGGCGCTGAGCAGTTTCGTGTAAAATGTTGGCACTATCACACAAGAGTGGACGGATAAATAAATAATCAAAGTATCTCAAGAAATCCTACATCTCCAACATAAAAGATATCCAACTGGGCTTCTGACAAAGACCTGCAGCTAGATGCTCTTTGAACTTGCGCAGATGATGGACGTTGAGGAGGAAAAAACCATCCGGGATGCAAACCACGGCTGACAGCGCAGGGAGAACGTTCATCGCTGCGGAGCGCTCAACCAGAACGGCATCCCGACACCCGTTACAACCCCGAAAACAAAGTGACGTCAAATCTAATGGGGGCGACTTTAATAAGAAATGCCTCCTTGGATTCACTTTTTACAAGACAACTCTGCCTTTTACAGTTGGCTGTATACATTAGCCGGCTTTTCTTTTCATCATAACGCCGTCGGCTGGATCAGACTAAATGAATCCAGAGAGAATCAGAATCAGCACTCTCCTGTAGTCTCTGTTGGCTCGGGACGTCCCGTTTAAACGCTGGGCATCATTAGCCGTCGTGATAGCCGCCGAAGGCTTTATAGAGCCACATGTGAAGAAACTTCGTGTTTTAACGAGATTTTCCTTCTAATTAGAGACTTTTTGCGCCGATGAACTCTTCTCACTTGTTTGTTATCGAAGCAAACGCCTCGCTCTTTCTTAAAAAACTGCGTTTTCTAAATCACAACTGGTGTGTGTGGCGTTGCTCATGTGTTGTGAGTTTTATTGCACTGCTGCATGTAACCCGAACTATACAGACCACAGCAAACACTAATGAGAGAGAAAAGAGTCAAACGTGAGGGAAGGGTCGAGCTGATCTCTGAACAGCAGCGGCCAGCGGGTGTGTGAGGTGACCCGGAGAGGTCAGAAGTCGCAGGTCATTATCTACACCTGGTGCGGTTTCTCCAGAGCATCGAGACTCTTGACAGAAGCAGCGTGAGTCAGCACATTCTCTCTCTCTCCTTCTCAATCACTCGCTTCACCACTAACAGAATGACAGACAGGAACAGGAACCCACCTGATACCTTCATTTCACTCTTTCTCTGTGTCCTTTTCTTTCTAATATCCTCCGCTATCTGACTCCAGGTGAATCTGTAGTGATGGCATTTTCATTAAATGAAAAAAATGAATTTTCTCTTTAAAATGATGAATGATGTTTTTTAAAAATGACTGTCTATTGGAGTTTAATGCAAAAGAAAATATTCTGTGTGATAAAGTCATACACCTTTGGGATGACATGAGTAAATGATGGCAATATATGTTTTCTTCTAAATGCACTTGTGAACAGTGTTGGGTGTAACTAGTTACTAGGTAATTAGCTACTGTAATTTGATTACTTTTCCCTTAGAAAAAGTAAGGGATTACTTTGATCTTTTCTGTAATTTAATTATTCTTACTTCAGATGCAATTGAACTTAATACTCTGTAATATATTCAATAGCAGAAATGACATTAAAATTATAAGTTTAACTTTACATTTTTCCTTAATGTATCCTTTCACATTTGTATACTTTGGTCGGTTAATAATAATAAATTATGAAGTTATTTATTAATTATTTGAATGAATTAAAAGAGCCGTTTCATGTCTATCCATGAATCAATTCTAATCAAGGTTGATGTAAGATACAGAGAGTAAATAGTAATGAAATACTTTTTTGGAGTTAGTCATTTGTACAGTAATCTAAGTACACTATTGAATATGTCAATAGTAACTAGTAATTAATTACTTTTTCAGAGTAACTCACCTAACACTGCTTGTGAATAATATCAAAGTCAATTTAGGAAAGTCGTGCCACTCGTCAGCCATGTTTGCAATGCGCCTCCGGGCAGTTATTAAGTAATTCAAACAAGAAGTGAATGAGAATACAGATTTTTCTACAATTGCCCGCTACAAACCACGATTTAACAACATATTTAAAAATGACGTCAACTGTAGCACAGCGTTTGTTTCCTATGATCAAACTGCGCTTACAATTATTTTTCATGTTGCTGTAGATGCTACACATGCACGAAGCTTTACCATATTGATCGTTGCGTTCCTCCCCATTCATTTCAATTTGCAGTAACGCCATCTTGCTCATGTTAAAGAGATACATCGCCCAAAAATAAAAACTTTTCATCATTTGTATAAATGTCTGTGTTCTGATGAACAAAGTGAAAGATATTTGAAAGAATGCTTATAACCAGACAAATCTCAACACCCATAATTGAAAAAACAATGGTAGTCAAGAGTGCCTCAGAACTGTTTGATGTCCTACATTCTTTAACGTCTTCTTTTGTGTTCAACAGTAATTATTCAAAAGTAATTGTTCCCACTATTGAAGTCAAAGGGTGTTGAGATCTGTTTGGTTATAAGCATTCCTCCAAAAATCTTTCTCTGTGTTCATCAGAACAAAGAAGTGTATTCACATTTGAAACAACTGGAAGGTGAGGGCATGATGAGAGAATTTTAGGGGTGAAGTATCTCTTTAAAATCTTTGATACACATAAGGATGAAATATTTCATTTAATCTAGCCAGACAAAAACACATGTTTGTTAAGATCAAAGTACCTGCACATAAAACTGTCTTTAAGTCAGTTAAATCATAAATAAGCTCCATATGGCCTGTTGTGTGGATGGCACGGTCTCTATAAAATAAAAACGGCACTTAAAAATGTCAAAAATGCTCTGCGTGACTGTGGTTTTCGTGAATCTCATTATTGTGTTTGTCGTGGAAACTGCCTCAGGTTAATTGATAAAAAACCCATAAAACACACCTGACATCCAAAGAGACCCATATGTCACACATCTGTTAGAAACACAACTTCCCGGTTGAAGCATCTTCTGCATTTAGCCCCTCGGTTACAGCTGCTGACACGCAGAGACGTTTGGGTCTGACCTTAAGCTGTTACGCGTCTGTGAGGAGCGCAGATCTGCTGCCAGACGCCGCGCACGAGATCACGGAAACGCAACCGCCCTCCTCCCCGCGCGTCTCCATTCAGCGCCCGGGTGCGGTTAATGCGCCATTACTAATGCAGTGGGTGAGTTATTGCCGGGGCCGATGGGAAGAAAGGTCGAGGATAAAGAGAGACGGAGAAGTGGGTCAGCGAGACGTGACGGAGCGCGGCGAACCTCGAGCCCCGCTGGAATCCACCCGCTCCGGAGTCACGGACCGGGTCCGCTTAAAGCAAACTTTACGCTTTAATCACAAACTCGCAACACAAGATGCAAACTGGGGTAATTGAGAGCATGAGGAATACACACGCTCCAATGTTTGTGACTGCGTAAACATATGTCACTGTACCGAAATGAGACGGTGTACGACCCCCGGCCCCTGTCATTAAAACTACACTTTCATTCATCTGCGCTCGCCCTCAATTATCCACATTACCGCTGTTTCTTCCAGCGTCGCATTTTTCATGTCAGCACAAACACGGCCATCCGTTCGCTAGCGCGCGCAGCCCGCGCCCTCCCCCTGAACAGGCTCGCGGAGGCCCGGGGCCGTCTCCAGAGCAGCGGGCAGGATTATTCTATCATGCCGACAGGCCCATTGTTCCGTCTCAACAGAAAGAACAAAAGAGAATCGCTCTGGAGAGTTCAAGAGGCGCGTTTAAGAGCTTCGGTGAGCTCTATCCCCTCAGGGCTGCAGAGTTCCCGTTAAGCCCCCTCACATCTATTAGTCTTTATGTGATAACATTTGTTTCCACATTTGAGCCAAGCGCTGCCGGCCGTCGCATTTTTTCAGTGTCACGAGCGAAACGGGTTCCGCGCGCGCACGGACCCCGACATCCAAGAACCTGCAACATCTGCGCGCTCTCTGAGGAAATGACCTTTCTCATTCAAACCCAGAGCGTTTGTATAGCAGGGTCTGAATCACGTAAACGTGGTCCCACTTAACTTTAAACTGATGTAATTCTGCTTTGAATAACTCGGGCAAACGCGCACAACTGCAGTCTTTGTTGTCGTCTAATCCTGGGATGTAAATGGTTCGCTTTGTCAGGAAGCACTCAACAACAATAATGATCTCTTGAGTGGCCCGGGTCTTT
>CM056462.1:1539349-1560988 GCA_029783895.1 Triplophysa bombifrons | reverse complement strand
CTGTGGGCGCAGTCGGTGCACGCCGCTTCTTACGTTCATGTTAGCCATGCGAAAACCCTGCGAGAGAGAACAGCTGGCCCAAAGCTGCAGCCGGTGCACATCTGTACACAAAACAAGAAACACACCTGAAGTATTACTAAAAGATGACTATAATACACGTTCCTGGTGCTATTGTTCCATTTCAAAAAGAATTGTTTTAAACGCTATGTGACTTTTACAGGAGTGTGTTTGGTTTTGCGGTAGCAGTGGGAGGTCAACACAACATCAGTCCACACGAGGCATCTCTGACGGATGGTCTTAAGGGGAGAAAATAGCCACGGTCACTTCCCGCTTCACACCTTCTGACACCCGGCAGGCTCTTGAGAAACACAGATGACCAGAGAATCTAAAATAGAGATGTGGTCGATCAGCAGTCCGAACCATCAGAGCGGAGAGAACGCAACGCTGCAGGACGCTGAGCAGGCCGGTCACATCACCAGGGTCGTCTCACAGGACACATGCGGAAAAACACCAGACACACAGATTTGCTGATGTTTTCACAACCAAAGAAGCTTAACGGGTCGAGACGTTTTGAACACAAAGAATTCCTCAGGCAAATATTAACTACTTTATCTTTTTACATCAACAGTGATGTAACGTTTTTGAATTCATATTGAAATTTAAATGCCGAAAATTGGAACATTTCCAACTAATATTTTAATTAAATTGTGATCTCAACATTTAAACAACAAAAAGCATCATTGTCAAAATTATTGTTAAACAATGTTAAATAAACAACTGTGAATGATGAAATCCAATTCAAGGCACTCAGACTCCAGCAAAACCACAAAAACAATCAGAAAACAAAGAGACTCTACAGCTGAAGAAAAACAACCTCCACACGTCAGTCTGCTCCGCGTGCTTAAACAAAATAGTCCAACAAAACCATTCGAAGGTATAAACATGCTTTCAATTCCAAACGCAAAACATCTGCACAAATTTGAAAACAAATACGATTTTACACACTTAATCTACTGCGGTGTTCACTGATCGTCATTAAGAGAAAACGTCTGAAGCTGAATGAAAACCACGTGTTGAGTGCAGACCCATGCATGCCAGGGGCATCCGCAGGGGATTATGGGTAATCAGCAACTTTTACTGTACAGCATGGATCCAAAACTTTCTTGTCTCTTCATCTCTCACAAATGCTACTCATGTCAAATCCACAAACCTGTGCATGAATGTTTGAAGTTCAAAAGCAGTCTTTAGTACACTGACCTTTGACCCTTCAGATCGTCACCAAAACCAACATCACACTGTTCTGAAACATAAGTGTTTTCTAAAGAGAGATGAAAATATTGATAGAATATCCTCTGATCCTCAACGATTCAAGCGGGATTGTCTTCAGGTGTAAGAACTAAAAATATCTTTGATTTGAGATAAGTAGATTAAATGTCTCCCGAGAGAACGCAGAGACAGATGAATAAAAGGAATTAAGATATGATTTCAGGTATCAAAAAAAGGGAAGTTTTAATTGAAATTCTTTAATTGAATAATGAACTTTAGTCCTGAAAGATATCATTGCTTAAGGCAGAAAGTGTGGATTAAAAAGCGGCCGTCTATGGGCATGTGACCCTGTTTTCACTGTGACCTGGTTTGTGGTTCACTGTAATTAGCTTTTGTGCTCCTGCGTGTCAGGATGAAGGTGAAGCGCACGGATGTGTTCAACAAAAGATTTAGGATTATTAGAAACAAGGAAGAATGATGAGCAACCCCTAAACCAAACTGTTAAAGCTGCAGATTATACGAATGTATATGAATGAGACGTGTGAAATAAAAAGGATTTAACTCAAAACTAAAGATAGACAGTCAATACAACTTGATGATGTTGTGGGTTTGCTCTGTGGAGTTGATGATATGTGTAACTCTAACCGCCGGCTCATGAACAGAGCGGTGACTGCGGGGGTCCGGGGGGCACGTCTCATACGGCGAGAACAGGGCCTCATCTGATTTTCTCTGTAATGTATCCACAGTAATAACAGAGCGTGAGGACTGTCAGAGGTGATGTGACCGTCCTCATGTCAAACACTTATTACACACACACTCCTGTACGTACGCTCATCATCCACATCTGAGATTCTATCTACACACACAAAAAACACAACAGCCGACTGTGAAAACTCCAGGTTTCTCAACAAACAAAAAATACAGGGAAGTAAAGATGAAAGAAAGAAAAAAAGAAGACAGAGAAGAAAAAGAGAACGTCATCAATAAATATAGAAATGAAGAGAGAAAGTATAAGAGAAAGACTGAGATAAAGAAAGAAAGAGAGAGAGAAGCAATAAATAAAGAGAAAGAGAAAGAAAGAAAGAATTAGACACAAAGACTGAAAGAAAGAAAAAAAGAAGACAGAGAAGAAAAAGAGAACGTCATCAATAAATATAGAAATGAAGAGAGAAAGTATAAGAGAAAGACTGAGATAAAGAAAGAAAGAGAGAGAGAAGCAATAAATAAAGAGAAAGAGAAAGAAAGAAAGAAAGAAAGAAAGAATTAGACACAAAGACTGAAAGAAAGAAAATGGACCAGAGAAAAGCATCAAATAGATGGTAGATAGTTGTGTTTGTTAAACACGTCATCACTGCTCAAGTGTCTATGACATCATCATATTGAGTTGAGCTCTGACTCGTGCCGTCTCGAGAGCTGCCGACTGTTTTCATGAGCCACTCGAATCCACCGGCACTCACATCTTAAACCCACATCACACACATCACACACACGCACGCACACATCACGCACGCACACATCACACGCACGCATCACAAAAACACACACACATCATACACACACACACACATTACACGCACGCACACATAATGCACACATCACACACGCATCACACAACCATCACACGCATGCAAGCACACATCATTCACCACACAAAACACACACACACACCACATGCACGCATCACAAAAACACACACATCTAACACACACACACATTACACACTCTAACACATCATGCATCACACACGCATCACACGCACGCACACATCATTCACCACACACACATCACGCACAAACACACACGCACACATCATACATCACACACATGCATGCACGCACACACACACACCACACACGCATCACACTCATCAGACACATACATATTACACGCACACATCGCATACAGACACACACACACACACCAGACACACGCACACATACACATCACACAAACACTACATACACACCTCAAACACACGCATCACACACACACAGACACACACATCACACACACGTGGAGTATGAGGGGGGAACACTCATGTTAAGCACAAAGAACTTCATTCACAAGCCGATCTTTTGTGAAGCAGGAGGGGGAAAGACTCACTGAAAGCAATCTCACGACCCCCTCGACGAGTCACTGATGAGAAGTCTTCATGAGTCTTTACGAGACATGAATGAGACTCTGTACAGTACATCATTTACATAATAGAGAGAAACAACAAAAATGCTCACATATCACTTTCATCACATCTGCTCAACACGCCTCACAACGTTTCACATCTCCACGAGAACATCTGCCACAGCACTGCTTTAACTAACAGGCCTTTATTAGTGTTTATGAGAGGAGAAAAACACTGTAGGTTTGACACGGAATCAAAAGAATCTCTGTTTAATAGGTCCTCTACGCCTCTGTGAAGCTGACTGCATACTGTATAAAAACATCTCTTGATTTGCCACACTTTCTCTAATCTCTCATTAAGCTGATTTTATAACAATGAGTAAACAGCTTTAGTGGATTAAATCCATTCTGTGATGTGCTTCTATAGTGTTTTAAGAAGCTATCTAAAATTGTAGTGAACGAAAAATAAAAAAATACCCTGAAAATAACGTCATCATTCTGAAAAATGGAAAAGTTGAAAATGTTACAATTTGTCAAAAAACCCAAAATCAAAAAACATTTTGTCTGTACAGAGTTGTGAAGTTCTTTGAAGGTTGTGTTTTTGAAATTTGTATCCTCAAGTATCAGAAACGAAGTTAAATCCTCTCTGCTCAGCGATCCTTCAGGATTTGATCAAACGTCTTTCCGGTTATGATGAAAGGTGTGGCCTAATGTGACGTAATATCAAAGTCTCTGCATAATAAGTCATTTCTCACGTCTATTTGTGAATGTATGGAGATAAATTGCAGCATCACGATCACATTTTCCTCTCACTCGCCGTGGATGGAGATTGCTTGTTTTACGCTAAAATCACACGTCAGAAAGATGGAAAACTGAGAGAGGAAGATGAAATAGATGTTGAGCTTATGGGATCTTGCTTTAGATCGTATAATGAAGGCCAGAATTCACAGCGTAACTACTTAAAGTGACCTTCAGTGTTCGTCATGCGTGTTTCTGAAGAGAGCAGGGATTTAAACAAAGGTGTGTGAGAACTTGATGATAAAGGCAGAAAAAACTGTTCTCAAACCTACAGATGAGAACACCACAGAAGAGCAAAAGACCTTCTAAATGGATCTGAGTGACCCTAAACCACACATACAAGCATCAAATGTGTCCAAATAAACATAATGAGGGAGACAAACCTGACATATGCAACATCAACACTGTAGGACCATCAGCTCATCAAAATACTTCTGCAGAAATAACACACGCTTCGTCAGTTTACACAGATCGTCTGGTTTCTCATCCACACGTGTCGTCTGGATGTCGTGTGGCGAGACCAGCGGCGGTCATGTGACCTGGACCAGCTGCATGGCTCCATCAGCAAACTTTTACTCTCTTTGCGTGTGTGAAAGTGCCAGCGCTCACCGGTTTCAATGAATTCTTTAGCTCTAGTATTGGACAGAACTTTGGGAGAACAGAAACTCTTTTACAGAATGAGCAGAACTCACTTTAACAGCAGAGAAAGACACAACATCACAGAACACAAACCTGATGAACACAAAATCACATTGACTTACAGCGAAGGTGTACCTTATCTAAACATATTAATAGATGAGAATATCATAGAGGGTGGGCTCGTCTGACCACAGACAAAAAGAAAGGACCTAACGACACCCTGGTCCATCATTCGACCACCCCGGCAACCAAAGTGACATGATATAAACCTCTTAAACAAACACCAAGAGTCATGTCTTTCATGAAAGGGGAAACTTCACGTTAGCATAGTTCAATCATATCAGCCAGAATGTAAACACTTTATAATGGAAATAATTAATGTAATTGAGTAAAAAATTTTATTAAAGCTGCAATTTATACAATATATATATCACAAACACCCATATCCCAATATTTTGTGATGACATTGTGTGATTCGTTTTTATGTCCTGCAGGAATAAAACATTTCCTTTTCGTTTTTAAGTTAATGATTTTTTTCTTTTTCAATAAAGAGTTTAAAACATCCATGTTGGTTCTATAACTTTCAAATTTTAATAGTATTGTTATCAAAATGTAATTGCATTTTTTTTTGTGGCAAGAAACATTAATGCCAAGACAATGTTTGTGCCTTTAGGGATGAAAGTCTGTGGTCCTTAAAAGCCCCGTGAAATCCTAGAGGTCGAGGGGTCTCAGAGGACTGAAGCTCATTTACTCAAGCAGAGATGCTGCAAACATACTGCCGGAGAGAGAGAGAGGGAGACAGAGAGAGAGAGAGAGAGAGAGAGAGAGAGAGAGAGAGAGAAAGAGACATATAGAATTAGATAGAGAGAGTGATAGAGAGAGAAAGAAAGAGAGAGAGAGAGAGAGAGAGAGAGAGACAGACAGAGACAGAGACAGAGAGAGAGAGAGGGAGAGACAGAGATAGAGAGAGAGAGAGAGAGAGAGAGAGAGAGAGAGAGAGAGAGAGAGAGAGAGAGAGAAAGAGAGAGAGAGAGAGGGAGAGAGAGAGAGAGAGAGAGAGAGAGAGAGGGAGAGAGAGAGAGAGATAGAGAGAGGGAGAGAGAGACAGAGAGAGAGAGAGAGAGAGAGAGGGAGAGAGAGAGAGAGAGAGAGAGAGAGAGAGAGAGAGAGAGAGAGAGAGAGAGAGAGAGAGAAAGAGAGAGTGAGAGAGACACCTGTAAATAGGGAGGAAAGGGGCGTGTTGTTTTTGGGTGAGATTTATGTCTCCAGACGTCTCAGAGCTCAAGTTTACACTAACAAGCGTTTGATGCATGAATCAAGTTTTCAAATACAATAACTAATATCAGATCGACCCATCTGACCGCCCAGCTGCTTTATATCGCATTACTATAACATATCAACCATGCAGCCAAACCCTGTGAGGTCATGATGACATCACCGCATGTTTGCGTTAATACGCAACCATACATGTTAGTCTGTAAGTGTGTAATAAATCTCACTTCTGGCTCTCTCCTGGATTTTAATTGGATTTTAATAATTTTAGTGAATAACTCACACAAAACTGTGCCGTGCTGTTATATGATGTATTAAACTCTTGTGGGTTAAGTGCAATGTTTCACATCAAACTCCACTTTTTCTCTGTTGTGTTCTCTGGGACGTTCTGTCTCCACTGAGTCTCTAAGAAACAACTTCTTTCTGTTTTTTGTTGCTGAAGGAAAAGAGCTTTCAAAGCCCTCGTGCATCTAAAGTTGCAATCAGCTCGACCGTCTATAAATAGACTCCGAAATGAGCGGGCGAGAGACTTTGAGTGAGTCTATCTAATCTTTCTCTCTTTCTGGGCCCCAAATGAATCTCAGATTAAAGGAGGCGAATCTCACAAAGCCATCAAGCTAAATGTTTGCAAAATGTATGTAACCTGTGGAGTCATTAGCTCCGCCGGAGAAAAGTGCTTCCATGTGGGCAAAAAATGGAAATAATTAGCTTCTCATCGGCAAGAGCTTTCTCATTACATACATATGACCCGGCACATGGGACCGAGAGGATTCCATTCCAAAATATCTTATATACACGGCCAAAAGTTTAAGATCACGTTTTAAAAAACACAACTAAAAATCCAAATAAGTATATAAAACCACTTTACCACAAAATAAAATGTATGTCGGGCATCCTTGAGGTCTCAACACGAGAAACCATGAATAAAAAAACATAAATAAAATTAATTAAATTAGAATGAGTATTTGTTTCGTACTAATAAACATTCGATCATACATCTAAAGATCTCGAAGATATAAGAACTGTTTTAATGATTAAATGAGCTGTAACCTCTCAACAGAATGTCTCAAAGAAATGTAAAAAAAAGGTAAAAATGTCAATTACATTTTGGAAATAAAGAAAAATAAATAGCTGACTAAAAACAATGTGAGAGTTAAGCTAAACTTCACTTTAACACTTTTAAAAAGAGAGAGAGAGAGTTTAATTTGGCCGTCTGATTGTAAATGTGTAAGTGCTTGGGTTCTTGTTTCTGTCTCTGTCTGCATCTGCAGCGCATTACTGTAAATAAACACAATAAAAACCGCAAGTGCCCTGAAGACGGGCTGCTCACCGCGGCCTCAGCAGGCGTGTGAACCGGCCCTGCGAGAGACTCATTTACAACCAACAGAGAAAGAAAGAAAATTCCCTTCTCAAGAAGATTAGTGGACGTGCTTTTGCAGTCGGAGGTGGACGCGGTGCCGTTCCGGACACATTTTTCTCTGCCAGCGCGCTGACCCCTGGGGTCTCCCCCGAGCTGCTGAGGAGTTACCGTGAGGCCCGCCGCCCGCCTTCGTCAATTATTCACTGTCGCCGCCGCGACTTCATCCAGTTGATAAAGGAAAGCGTCCTTATCGGTAACCAGGCTCTCTTAAAAAACTATTTACACCAGCCGGCCCGCCACCATCCATCCAGCCCCTCTTCTGCTCTTTACACCACTTTCAGTTTTGAATAATGCGACCGCTTCTTCAACGTAAAATGCGACGCGATTTCAGATAAGGCTTGTTCTTAAACGCTTATATTAATCAAAATAGTATTTCTAGGATGTCATTTTACGGGAAACATCTGCGCGACCTCCCCGGGTTCAATCCGTGGCCGCAGGTCATATTGCATTTAGTTAACATGTAGTCGATTACACCTTCAGCTTACCATAAATCACCGTAATAACCTTTGATTTGCTCGCGCGCATACAAGAATACACGTTTAGGCGTGGCTGTATTTACGTTTGACCTGGGTGCTGTTGGTGCGAGCGTGCGTTTGGTTCACGTCTGTAAAGATGTTAAGTATCCTGCCCGCCGCTTCCCTCAGGGCCGACCCGACTCAGCAGAAAACAGGCTTCCAGCACGGCGACGGCGCTCGGCTCGACCATCAATCACCTCACAACACGACACGCTCACTTTCACCATGATGTATGTCGTGAGTCACCGATTCCAGTTAATCAAGTCATTACCCACAAGCCCCGGAGCTACATCAGCTGACCTGCTTTATACAGCCTCACAGCGTTCTCTAAAAATGCATCGAGTTTTAGATTCGCACCGTATGAGACCACATCGAACATTTTCATTTACAGTTTTAAATTAGGATTATTTGAAAAATGGTCAGACGTTTGCAGCATTTATTTATCTTTGTTTATGTTCATTACAACATTTACTAATACATGTTTAGAATTGAACTTTGTGTCTGTTAATATTGGTCAACTGGATAATGTACAACAAATTAACAAGAATGAACAAAAGATTATTGTTTTATGATTAGCTGACATTAAAAAGTAAAAATAAATGTTGAAAATATGAAGTTGAGTTTGGTTCCATAAATTATTTTTTATTGTGCATTCCAATTAATATCAATCACACTGCAGTTGGTTTGTTTTGATTTAAGCAATAATTAATAAAACAATACAGCTAACTAACACAATAAAAACATGATAACATAATACAAAACACAATTTTTTAAATAAGGACTCTTCATATAATGCTAATTCGTGTTAGCATTAAAAATGTTAATGAATGAGACTTTTTTGTAAAGTCTACAGTAAAAAATATGGTATGAAAAATTAAATTCTGCATTTTTCTAGTCATTAAAAATACGCAAAATAAAAACATTTTCAAAAACTGTCCCAGACTGTTGAAACTGATTCATAAAAACCAAAAAATCACAGATGATAATATCTCTTTATCTCAATTAGGCCTGTCACGATATTGACATTTGGCTGACAATTAATTGTCAATTAAATAATTATGATTATGCCAATTAATTGTCTGTTTAAAGGCTAACGATTTAACTATTAATGACAATTAATTCATTCAATGAAGAAAATATACACTATAGAAATGTGAACATTTTGGAAATTATATTATTTACTGTTGCGTGACCTTAACAAAGAAGACTTGAGTCTTGAGCGCTAAAACTAGATATTGAGGTCTGGAAACAAAACACACCAACACAAAGCTAACACAACTGAAATGATGGAGAAATGTCATTTGAATGTAACAGTGAGTGCAGATCAAGGACAGTTGACGTAAAACGCTGCAGATACGAAATAATTGCGATGACGTCAAATAATTGCGATGAGACGATTTTTTAATAACTGTGACCGTCCAACATCTGAGAACTGAACAATAATAAAATAACATTTTCTCTAGATATGCAGGTAAATCTCACTCCTACACAAAGAAGAATCGCATAAATGAATAATAATTGATGTGGATATTTGCGATATTTGCAATTCAGATGAATGCAAAACACCACAAATGCCGCTACTTTTAAAAAGTGATGTTGCTATTGTTCGTGATGTATGCGTGAACGCTTCATTTGAATGCATTTATTACGGGAGTCTATACAAACACTTGCCAAGGACGAGTTTACAAAACAGCGCTGGTACCCGAACATATCTACGGCCCACCACGCGGCGAGTGTCCGGTAAAAGAGAGAGAGCCGTGGACACTCGGTCACATTTTAATTGAATACATGCATTGTTTTCCCTTTGAAATCAGTGGACTGATGCTCGGCTTCATTATATGCATAGAGGTCTACGAGAGCGGGCCCCGGGCCCCCAACATAATACAAATGACCAGCCCTTGTGATAAATGGTTCTATTAGCAGTCCAGATTGTTAAAGTCAGATATAACCGAGCGCAGGGGAGAGGCGGCCCATTTATTTTCCCGCTCCTCACACAAATAGCTTGTTTTTTATGTGTAAATAACATATTAAAAGTCTGCATTAGCCGTGTTCTCTGATGGAGAGGAAACTGCCGGGGATAAATAATGTGGGACAGGGCATAAAACACAAGAGCGGTTTAATGGGGGAGGGCCGTGGCGTCTTCGCGGTGGGCATGACTTAGGTGACAACACCGCCGCAGCCCATTGTAAACCTCACATTGACCATAAAGCCGGCGTATATTAAAACGCTGTGCGTCTCTTCGCCGGCAGACTCGAGGGAATGTGATCTCGGGTTCAAGGACCTCGTGCTGCATATTCACTTATCAGAGTCTGCGGGCCGGAATAATAAAGCGGATTAAAGCGATAAGTAATTGCTCTGTCGCCGGCAAACAGCTGAGGCTCATTCATAAGAGTGAAGAAAGAGACGCGACGGGTCTGTACGACAGCTAAACAACCTCACAGACACCAAAGATGCTTAAAGTTTACGACTTATGACATACAGAACTGAAGTTACTTTAAATGGTCGTGGGGAAAACATTCACCTGCTTGAGTCAGGTTTAAGCACAAGTTTAATGTCGTTCTGTAAAGAATTACTTCAAAAGGATTTTATGTGTTTTTTTACAGCTGTGAAGAGTAAAAGATCAGGTGAAATATATCTGCAGAATTTTAATATATAAACAGATATATCAAAGAATCATCAACCTCATCTCGTGTAAATTCGTTATTATTTCAAGATTTAAGATGTTCATTTGGTTTGAATTATTACGATGTGGATCGTACATTAAAATGTATTTTTTTATAATATCATTTTGAGGAAAATGCAATAATGAAGCACAACACCCGAGCCAGTCACTGGTGCGCATGCAGAACTTACTGAAATGTACCAATTCATATGTGACCCTGGATCACAAAACCAGACTTAAGTAGAATGGGAACATTTTTAGTAAAAGCCAAAAATACATTGTTCGGATAAAATGTATCGATTTTTCTTTTATGCCAAAAATCATTGGGATAGTTATAAAGGATCATGATCCATGATGATATGTATTAAATTTCCTACCTTAAATATATAAAAACTTTATTTTTGTGAGTGGATGGCCTGCTACAGTGCCTCTGAATGACAACTTCAAAGGCAATTTTCTCAATATTTAGATTTTTTGGCACCCTAACATTCCAGAGTGTAGAACTGTTGTATCTCCACCAGATAGTGTCCTATCCTAATAAACCATACATCAATAGAAAGCTTGTTTATTCAACTTTCGGATGATGTAAAAATCTCAATTTTGAAGAATTTACCCATAAGACTGTTTTTTTCATCCAGGGTCACAAATTACAAATTGGCCGACTCAAAACAGTTAAGAATTCAAGTAAAATTGTGTTAGAATAATGTGAACATTTTCAAAAGATGAAAAAATACAAACAAATAATTAAAATGAGATCCTATGTGGAAACGCATCCCAATTAATAACTCCAGCTTGGCCGGACCAGAGGAACCAGTTAACCAGCATTAAACTGTTTTATCTCCACAAATGTGGGAAAGAGTGAAGATGTCAATTGATAAATCACAAAAATATCTGATAATCCTTAAATCCAACTAAACAACAATAACCAACAACATCTCTGTTTTCTTCAAAGCACTTTAGGTGATAGTGAGACGGTTTCAGACAACTGCTACTTAAGAAAACACTGTCTGCTAAATGTGGAAACACACATGCGCACACACACACACACACACACAAACACAGCTGTGCGACGGTGGAAACCATGAGGGGGGTCTCAGGTACTCAAACTACCTGCCGAGCAAAACCGCAGGAGCCCAATCATAAAACTCTTAAAAAAACATTCAGACTTTTTGCTCAGATATTTCACTTTGACAGCTCAGGAGATTTGATGGAGTTCTCAGTCTATCAACGTTAGTCTCCAATGAAAAAAGAGAAATCTGAGACGTAGATGAGACAAAAGTTTCCAGTCGCGCTTCTTTCTTACACAGCAAATGACTCAAAACTCATACGGACTGTTGATGTTCAGGGCGAAAAATTAAAACAAAGTATTAAAGTTGAAACAAATAGGGTTTGAAATGATAATTATCTTTTATTTGCTCTTCATTATTCATCCGCCCGGAACATCCCCGCAGACAAAACTAAATATTGTTCTTATCGTCAAACGACAAATGTCCCAATTTCATGAAGCTCTTTGATAAACAATGAATGACTGTTTTAAATACTGGCAGGCCACCAAAGTCTTTCATTCGTATCATGAAAAAAAACGGCACAAAGTTTATTACCATTTCAAAGGCGGAGCTGTGGCAACATCTCAGCGGCTCTCAGACGGGCCGCGTGTCGTCCTGCCGCTTCAAATAATTCATTACGTTTATACTCCGGAGGTCAGAAGAAGCTCCTTCGGTCTCATTATACACGACTTTTATCACTCGTCCACAGACATGTTTAAAACATGCTCTCTCTCTCTCTCTCTCTCTCTCTCTCTCACCGTCATATCATCCCAAGACTCCGAAGACCACAGAGCAGATATAAAACTAGAGAAAGTTTGTCATATTTAATGTCCACGACAGATTTACTACAATGTGCAGCTCTAATAAAACGTGACAAAATTGTCTCAATGGTTTCTCCACTGACAACCGGCTCAGATGTTTCTCCTAAAATTGATTCAGAGAAATAAAATTGTGTAGATTGTAGAGATTTGGATATGTGTAAATGTGATGAGAAATGTTCGAGTTGATTTTGAGATCTTCAGTAATATTGAATTATTATTGCATACTTGACAAATCTGAGCTCAGTTTGTTGACATCTTTTCTCCAACTAACATATTAACAGAGACATTTACTGACATTTCTTTTTCTCAGGAGAACAGCTGAGACACACATGAGAAATAATCAAGAAATTAGAGAGATCTCATCTAAGTTTCTTTCTTAGGTTTAATTCTCCTGATCATTTTATTCTGGACTGTTTTAATTCACTTTAAATCATTTTTAATGTCCTTGTTTTTCTGATTTTTTTTATCATTTCTATGTAAAGCACTTTGAATTACCATTGTGTAAGAAACGTGCTATACATAAACTTGCCTGGAATTGCAGATATTTCATCTACAAAACACCTCGCTGATCTCACACGCATCTCCTCGAGAGTTTGAACCCAAATGTTCTCAGATACTGTATGTGCATACAAAAGTCAGAGATCTCAACGTGAGCTTTTGCTTTTCTCAGATTCTTCAGAGAGTAAATGAGCTACACTGTGTTTGTGTCAGTAGAAGACCGTGACATCACCGATCCTCAGAAACCATGGGAGAAATATGTGAGATGACGGCGAGACTTGATGAAACGCCACAAAGACTACAAAGCCATCATCGGCCTCAACACCACATTTTAGTAAGAAAACACAGACTGGTTGTAAATCTTCAGAGCGGCGATGGAGAAAAGTCCAGGATTTATGATCATAAAGTCTTCTTTCTGTTCGCGCATATTAATCATGTAAAAGTGAAAATGGTGCTCTATAAATAATGCCCTTCATCTGCTGGCTTTCCACCGTGTGGCCTATTTTTCTGCTCCTTTCTTGAACAAATCACACATTTCTGTTTTCCTTACAATGGCAGGCCACCAAATTCTCTCGTGAATGTGTAACGCCTCACCAAACCACAGCTATATTACCATTTCAAAGGTGGAGCTCGACGGAGGGACCATATCGTCCACCGCTGCCATTTTAACTAATTCATTACATTTATACTCTGGAGGTAAGAACGATGCATCATTATTCGCTTCCTAAAGACATGTTTAAAACATGCTGCCGTCTTTCTATCTGTTCAGTCCCGTCCGATTCATCTCAGTGCAAACGCGCCGCAGAACAGAACGTTGGGTTCCGGCCCGTTATCAGGGATGATGACCATTTCTCCCCGTGTGCCATTTTATCTTAGAAATGTATATTTCACGGGCATTTGATGCTGGTGAGATGTATAAGCTTGGACGCTTCACCTTTCTTAAATTAAAAATCAACTTTTACTAAAAAGAGAAAGGTCTGTGGCTTTGAAGAGATCCGAATGCTTGCGTTTGTGCATTTTTAAAACACACAGCCTGTCGCTTGCATGAAAAAGGTTGATGATATCATTTCTTCACAATTTTAGACTCTCTATAATGACAATGCCGCAGGTCCTGAAACCACCTGCCATCGGTTCATAGTCGTAGGGACATAAACTTAAGGCACGTAAATATGACAACAGGACACAAAACTGCCTTAAGAGATTATAGACACGCTGGACACCTTGCTGAACTTCAACATAAAAGCATCACGTTCACAGCATGGATCCTGACGGGAAATGAAAGCGTGAGTTAAAGAACAGACTCGTACCTCTGGCCAGAGATGATAGTTTTTTGGGAAGCTCGCTGAAGCCGTTTCCCTCCAGAGAGGACGTCTTACAGTCCTTCTTCTCAGCGGGCACACCGGTTTCCATTCTGACAAATACTGAGTGAGAGAGAGAGAGAGATCAATGATTACAACAGAAAAAAACATCCTCAACTGTTAACTAAATCATTTTTGAGCTGACAGAGGGCGCAATACAGATTATAAAACCTCACATTTGTCTGAACACAAAAGTGAAGGAAAATGTATGACTTTGCCTTAAATTCAAACATATTAAAAACATATGAATGATTCATGTGAATTCTTTGAGGGTTTTTCTAAACGTGGTGCTCAACAGAGTCATTGAGAGAGAAAGATAGAGAGAGAGAGAGTTGCATGACTCCAATAGAACAATTTTTTCACAGCAATGCCGGTTCATGAAGTCTCTCATTGGTTACCTGAAGTTGTAACGCATGGATCTGCGGCTAAACAGACCGACTGTGACTAACTATTAAATAAAAAAATGCAGGAAATAAAGCATTTAAAGAGAAAACAGGACTTCCTGGAACTATCTGAAGGCTACACGAATCACGTGACGCGCGAAAATGTTGAACTTCCATTGTCGCGACTCTCTCTCTCAACGGCACTGGTGCTCGTGTAAAACACCTCCTCCGTGATGCTGAGCTGCAGATGGAGCGTTTGTTGACTTAGAAAAATCTCACAAATTAAACTTCAGCAAATGAGCAACATTAAGAGATGATGCTTCACTTAGCAAACACAGTTAATACGTAAACATAATTACACTTCAGTTCATTTAAAATAATCATTTGTCTTATACGAGTTGGAAAAGCTGTTAAAATAGTTCCCCAAGACACTAATGTCTCTTTATTGAAACGTCTTGAGTAAGGATTTGTTTTTCTTTTTTTCTTGTCTGTAAGCCGATTAAAGGCAGGACACGGTCGTGTGCATCTGTTTCCGCTTTCCTTCGCCAAACAAAGCGCGCCCCCTATACAGACACTGGCAGCACCAAACACTGACACATCTTACCCCACAGCCTTACAGAGAAACAACCACACATTCAACATCACTTAAATCATTCATAGATTAAGCTTTTGTACTGTTGGACCTGTTCGGGACATCCACATATCTAGAGTTGTATCCTCGCATGCTGTTGTGTTTTTTGAGAGGTTTCAGCATTAGTCTACTGCAGTTTGACTCAAATGAAAGACAAACGTGGAGATCATGTGAGATGTCAGGGTGTGATGGAGAACGCTCTCAGACGCCCCCGTGGCGCTCAGTGCCGGGTACTCAAACTGGGACCAATGTGACGGGATAATACAGGTGTCAAAGACCAAACAGACAGATGGTCACGCAAGCAAACGCTAACAACAGGCTCTCCCGTTTCTCCTGCCGTCGTTTCATCTGCTTGAGTCACGAGAGCGAACGAGTGCCAGCACCATCACCAAAACGAGAGAAATGTACTGCATGCCTGACAAGAATTACCACAAGAAAAAAAATTATGAATAGCGCATAAAATAGAAAAATCACAGAAGTATTTCTCCTAGATATCAAAGGAGAGCAAATGGAGAAATCTCATCTGCGTCTCAGGCCACGTTTACACGACGAAAAACAGAACGTTTTTCCTTTGTGTTTTTGAAAATTTTCACGTACACAGGACAGCGTCGTCAAAACGGTCTGCATTTACACGGATCCAGAAAACGGATAAAACGCTGTAGTATGTACGCCAGGCCAGTGGATGGCGATGTTGTTGTCCAAAGAAACAGGACGTGCCTCGGCACACGCACAGTTATAAGCCAAAAGTGTTTTTTAATACCGCTGGTATATGTGTGTTTAAAGTCTGGCGAATGTAAATAGTGAGTCTACGCTAGTGTTGGCTCAATACCAAAATTTTGGCTACGGTACGTTACTAGAATCTAATACCAAACCTTTGAAAACGACAGCGTCCTTTTCATAAAGTTGCACTCTGAAAGCCTTTTTTGAAAGTTTGCGTTTCAGTCAACTAAAGCACAGTTTTCCGTGGAAAACATATTTTTTTGCGTTTTCAGTTTAAAGCGGTCTCGTGTAAGCAGCCTCTCAGATATTTCAAAGAGTCCGAAGTTTTACAAATGTGTCAGTCATTAAAGTTGAACTGAGCTCCGATTTGTCTCGTCTCCAATCAAAAGTCAAAGATCTCACTATGAACTCAAATATTTCTCATCACATTTATTCAAATCCTGTTTTTTTTTTGTTTCTCTCTGGCAATTTTATGAGAAACATCAGAGACTCGGTCGATACTTCAATGAAACACAGACACACAGCGTACGCTGACTGAGAGCTTACTAAACAAAAAACAGCTGCAAAATATTCCAAATCTCATCCAAAGGATAGAAATGAAATCTGTTCTTTCGAGAAAAAACTCACATCTCATCCCAAACACATAAAAACATCTCATGTATTATAAAGGTCATGACAGTTGTCACTTTAAACAAATTTGGCCTCATTTGTACAAAAAATTGTTTAGCATCAATATCTATAAAGCGCAGCATGGAATATAAAATCAATGGCTAGTTTTTTACGGGCTCTCAAGGGTCCGGACTGTCCGGTCTGTGTGTGTTTATGAGCCGCCGGGACCTTTGAAGGGACTAACAGGTGTCTTGGGCTTCTCCCCGGCAATCCAACGTCCCGACTAAAGATGTGACGTCCCCTGCGGCGGGTGTGAGCTCATTAACACACATCACACACACAAAAACGTGTTAATTACAGCCGCTGAAATAACAGCGGTCATTCACACGCTGGCGCTGGCCTGAGATCTGTGTGTTAAAGCCTCATATTCATCTGTCAGAGGGGCCGTGATCTGAGGATTATCACTTTCAATGTGCCAGGAATATACAAGAAACCATCACACAATTCATGCACGTGACAACAGATGTTGTATTTCTGATCAGTTTCATCTTTAGTAGACGTAGAAGAGTAAACTCTTTTAGTACAAATATATACATCTTTACAACATTAAATAGTCTCGTACTTTAAATGAAACAGAAATGGTAATTAGACATTGTGACGTATAACAGGAGTGAATGGTCATTTACATTTCTAACAAACTTCTGATGGCCTCAGAGGTTCATTATTTCTGAGCGCTCGGTGTCTTTAGATACACAAACAGCCATTCACAGGTCACAAAAGAGACTTGAGGGGGAGATCATTGAGCAGAGACCCCCTCAAGATGTCATTGTGTTCCAATAAACCACATGTTTGTTTTTAACAGATCCGACAGTCCTCTCCAGAGATCAGAAATCAAAGCCTGAACATTACATTCTGAACATCAAATAACACAGTTAAAACAAGCTGTTTCACCAGCTGAAGATTTCATGCGAATCTGTACTATGTGATTCCTTCAAAACTTTACAATTATTTACAAAAACAGATAAAGCATATCATTAAATACACAAATGAGATTGTACAAATGTATACAAGTTTACCAGCATAAAATAGCAAAACTTATTACAACACAGCATACGATAGTCTTGTTTTACTAAAAATAAACTAAATAACAAAAGAAAAATCACTGTGTTATATCACCGGTCAGATAAGAAACAGTTTGACCAGTATAAAAACTTTCATTTTATTGCAATCTATAAATTAGTTTGATAGAACTAGGGTTGGGAATCGAAAATCTATCGAATCGAAATCGATAAGCAGAATAGGAATCAGAATCGATAAAATTCAAACAATTCTCAACCATACATACAAGTACAAAAAACTAGAACATCAGTAAGCTTATAATAACGATTTGGGGCTAATTATGCGAGTAATGTCATCTGACTTGATTTCACTCGTGCAAAGTACGTAAAATAACATGCAACTGTATGTTTCCAACAGAGGTGGCGCTAGAGAGGCAAAAGTTTGTTTGGTTTGAATGCATTAGGGTCAAAGTGAGTCAAAAGACAGCAGGTCACATATAGACCATCAGAATGATGTTTAATGTGCAACGTAAATTTAGCCGTGCGTTTAAAAAAACTCATTAAAGCAGACAGAAAGATCTGATTCCTTGAAAACAGATCCACACAGATCTTCTGTCGTCTCCAGTAATGAATGTTTCTGTATCGCAGGCGCGGAGGGCTTTCTGGAAAGCGTTTGGCTCATCACACTGGATTACTCAACGTAACCCCCTACCTCACCAACTGAAGAATTACAGCACGAGCTGTCGGCCAAACAAATGGATCTGACACAACACTGAAAGGTCAACAGAGCGAAATCCCTGAGAGAGTGCCGAGATCTGGCTTCATCTCCCTCTCTTCGTAGTATTCAAACCGCTGCCATAGTTCAAACTCCACAACTCGTGTGTAATGTAACACGAGTGTATTTGCTTACTATTTGAGCTCCATGCATCTTAAAACGCAAGAAACAAATCTTCAACAGCACACCTAAAGTTCACCAGGGATCTTCATCGCTCAGGATTTGCTCTTTCATAGATCACGAGACTTGGGAAAGTTCTCATGTGTGTATCAATGATCACTCGGACGTTACATTTCCAGTTCTTTTAGAGATAATAAAAGACAAATAAGACACCTGTTTTCGCATCATAAGTGCACAAAGATACAGCAGATCTATCAAATTTAGGATATCATAACAAATCACATTATTTGCTCCAAAAAGTAAATGCGATATTTCTGCCGTTTGGTCACTTTTGGGATCTGGAAGAACAGAGCTGCGATAGACTTCAAATTTAAACTAAACAAATCTAGTCTTTTCAAACCGGTACCACATCATACCGGTTAACAACAAAGAAGATTAGGTCGAGATTAAACAAAGAAACCATGATGATGAATATGATACGCAAACCGTTTTGAGATTAACTAATTTGTTTTAATATAACCAAAGAGTTTGGATATTTTTCATATTTAAAACTTGACTTAAAACAGCAGGCGCAGTGATATCACGCAGCATATTTCCACATTCCACACTTCCACATGCACTGCGTGATATCACTGAGCCTGCTGCGGCAATGTTATGGTATCATGAGGTATCGAGTCCTCCAACGAATTCAGTCCCCTTTAGGACCCCGACTGGTATAAAAATAAAAAACTTTTGTGAATGTTTGGTAAGTGCTAGGGCTAGGTTTTTTCGCATGCGCTGGCTAACCACGTAGTTATATGCTATGCTAGTCGATACATAAGCTAACTAAAACAGAATTTCACTACCCATAGACTCATATACAAACTAGCATAGCAAGCACTTAATGTAAAAGACGTTAATGGTCATTTTAGCAAAGTTTTAGTGACATGTATCGTAATGTTATTTTGTAAGAATTGCAATCAGGCGCTAAAAGAGTACCCAAATAGACGTTCTTTCAGCCTATAGAATCACTCGGAGTCCTAAAGGGGACCGTATTCGAGGGTTGACTCGATACCTCATGACAACAGCAGCAAACGTCCTTGATTATTACGCCGGAATACGAGTATAGTTCCTGTTCATATCGGCCTAGAAAATCGTAACTTTTCTTTTTCCTCCGGTCTTAGCACACGATATTAGTACAGAAGATTCAAGTTTTAAATTGGAAAAATATCGAAACTCTTTGGTCATTTTTGAACGCGATGCTACTGGTCTAATTGGATTAAATGATCTAAAAGTGCTATTGCCAGAACCGGAGATCGGCTGTATAGATTCCAAAACGTCAAAACTCAACGTTTTAACTCTGGGGGAGTTGGAGAATGAGCCTATTTCCAAAAAAGGGGGGTGTTCCTTTAAAAGACAAAACACACACACACATTCAGATCTGATTCACTCATGTCTCAATGTGACTCAGACGGACTAGAAATGTTCAGTAATGGATTGTGTGTCTGTGTGTGTGTGTCATGACTCATGTGTGAGTTTAGGTGATAGGAGACCCCCGCGGCTCTGATCACACCCCCCGCCACTAAGTGTAATATCCTGCGGGTCATCTTCATCGGTGTGGCCAATGATAAACAGATGTTGTGATGTTCAGTCCTCACTGAAGTTCAGGGATGGAGGTCTTACACGAGGACAATCACATCACGCACGTGCCAAACGAGAGAGAAACACAGCACGTGACCCTCTCGCCTCAGTGTTTCTTCGGGCGTCACAGGTGTTTTTTTTCACAGCACACTTTGATCTGGAGGCCAAATGGTGTTTTTAAGAGACATTTTGGTTGAACAGCAGGGCCGTAACGTAAACTTCCTCTCCGGGATGTTATGATTCTTCTGTCTGACGGGGACTCTTTTAAACACCGCTAGAGTTCACGTGAAGAGAACTAAGAGAGAAAGACCACAGAGATCTCAATGATGTCTTGAACTGTGCTCGCAAAGTGTGCAATTGATTTGATTTGAAAACCACGTTGAGAAAGTAAAGCCCAGCTGAAGGTCATCACAGGAGAAACCAAGTCAAAGTTTAAGTCGTTCTTTCAGTTCTTCTGCAGTTGAGCTACATTTCGACACCACTTGATTTCATCCGTCATCGTGTGAATCTAATACAGAACAGACGCACACTCCAAACATCTCTGAGAGATCTCCACAGAGATCTTCTGGAATAACCGAACGTGAATAATGTAAACATCTGCGCAGCATGTCCCGAGCTGTTAAACACGTTTGAACCGGAGCCGAGCGCAGGCCGCGAGCCAACCCCGGTGAAAACCGTCAGGGATTTTCTGCTATCAGCCATTTGTCTTCAACACGTACAATTCTATCAGCGCTGAACGAGATGATCCGTTTGTATTAGCGCTGTCGAATATTCTTGTGTTATTAAAGGAATATCATCCGGTTACCGCATCCCTTCAGGAATTCATTAAGTCGTGAATCAAAGGCGGCCACGAGGCGCTACGGATACCCATCACGTTTCATAGAGAGGCGAAGATCTCGTGGCCCCAGCGGCCCGCCGATCTTTGATTTCAAAGCGCCTGGTGCCGTGTGATGTCCTTTCAGGAGAGAGAGAGATGATCTGATTTCATTCTCTGTAATTAGACGATGCTTGATTGTCTGATGAAGATCCTTCTGGAGTTCATGTGTGACTGGTCGAAACCGAACCTCTTCAGTACAGCAGGAGGTTCTTCAGACGTTTCTCTGTGTGAATCATGTCAGTCGCTCTGGTTTTACTGATCATACGCCAGATGTTCTCTTCTTTTGCTTCAATCTAACCGCGACCCGACATTGTGTACTGTATATATTGATCTATAACACAATCTATAATGTTTTTAAAAAGAAAAATTGCAGGTTACTTACATACTTTACAACAGGTACGGATCACACCTTTTACGATCAAATATGAAAATT
>CM056462.1:1401849-1534349 GCA_029783895.1 Triplophysa bombifrons | reverse complement strand
ACCATATTTAGGACTTACTGTGACAATACAGTGAAACACGTTCCGCTACAGGTCCACCTGTGATAAACACATTGTGTTAAACGGTCTATAATGATGGAAACAGTTTCAAAATCAGGAGCATTATTGCCAATTACGTTTACGCACACAAGGAATTTAATTTAAGGAGTTTAATGTTGTCACAGCCATGACTTTGATGTTTATGCATTCATAGAAATCGATTTAAGAAATAAATCCACAGTGAGAAATATTGGCTGAAGTAAAAGTGTGACGTCTGGCCCAGTCTGCACTAAAGCTGTTTTTCTCTGAAAATAACAACGTTTATGACAGTAACAATTTTTCCGTTCATTCTGAAATCTAGTGATAACCCCCAAAATTAACACTTTTCTGGCAATGATATAAATTTTAACCCAACGGCTGTCATCATGTCATATGTTCACTGTTATAATCCCTGTAAACCCACCAATGACCTCCAACTCACAATCACTTATCACATCAACACCACGATGCCTGTTTGATGTCTTCACAAGTTCAGTCGCTGACAGATTAAAGGCGTGTTGTGCAACAGCGCCATCTATTGTTATAAAAGCACATGAGATATCTGTTAAATGGTGATGTTGAGGTGATCGGTCATCCTCAGTTGGCGGAGCGGAGGCCGGATCCGGACTTTTACTTCGTTCCATCCGGACCGCGAGACAGCCTAATAAACCATTTAATACTTTTGACTATTTTATTTAACCAAAGAATCACATCACGCGCGCTCTCAGGAAGATTTAAGTGATTGATTTTTATCCTCGAATATCTTTATCTAGCGACAAACTTGCTTCGTTTTAACCCTTTCCGCTCCGCGCGCGCTGCTTCTCTCCCGCCAAAGACGCGCCGCATGAAGAGCAGCAAACACGTGATTATTTATAACACTAATGCGGACACGCAGAGCAGGTTAATGGACACACAACAGTAAAGAAAGTGCAGCAAATATTAAAGCATTTGTATTGGTCAGTCTGTTTACTGTTTGCTTTATGTCTTCAACCAGATTTGTGATATGTTATGAACATGACGCTTTTATCTACATTTAGGATTAGCATTGTCGCTCAGCAAACATTTCTGAGCCCGTGAAAACACGGGCCAAAGACTCATCATCGAATTGATTGTTAGATAATAAGCATCAAAGATGAATTTCAAGCATTAATTTCAATACGATTTGGGCCTTATTCAGTCATTACTGAAAATATTGTTATTTTTCACAGTAGGGTGAACTACTATTGCTGGGTTTTCACAAGCAGGGTCACATTTTGTAGGCTAATGAACAACGTCTTAATTGGGAAATGATTACTTTGATAAAGGAAGTTACTTTGTTTTCTGTTCAGTATAAAACAATATATGATTCACATCACAGATGTAGACTTGTGAGCAAGCATTCTGTTTCTACAACAAAAAATAATAAATACATATTTTCTGGATTTGATTAACTATTGGAAGTAATTGAATCATTAATAAAACATCAAACCATCAAGTTTGTGCAATTAGTGTTCAAAAGTGATCAAAAGTTTGATGAATTTATCTTGGTATGCAAGACAAACTGCTTTGCATCTTGATCTGGAGGGCACTGTGAGACATTCTGAATCGGAACAGGTGAGCAACATGGTTTAAGATAACAATGAATCTGCTTTCGAGTCAAATAAAGAATGAATAAATACATTTGTTAAGCATTTATAACATGTGAGTCAGAAACGTCTCACTGTTTGGCAGGTATTTCGATAGAATCCCCTTTTTTATTTATGCAGTTATAATAATGCATTTGCAGGCAACTTATTAATCATTAATGAACACATTTATATTATGAAGGGAAACTTAATGTAGAGTGTTAGCATTACATTTCATGACGACTAAAATGTGAATATTTGTTCAATTGAGGAGATGTTATTTTAATGCACCTCAGAGATAGTGTATGACTTACAGAAGAATACAAAAGTACAGAAGAACATCAACTGTGAGTCCAGCAACATTCTGCAGGTCAAACAACTCTTATGCGTATTTTCATATATCAAACAGCTTTATATACCACCACAAAGTGTGAAACTTAATAATGATTTAAACCTTAGGACACTTAAGAGGACTAGAGGTTTAATATCAGACAAGACAAGCATTAAAACAACTGAAATTTTTTGGTTGTTTGAATATTATTGAAATAATGATCATACATCTTTCTGGATATAATCTCTTGATTAGAATGTTTATTTGGTAGAAGTTGTGAGTGGGGGTGTTGAAGTCATAAAGGTTGAGAACCACTGACACCTGGTGGTCGATAGTTAATCAAGAAATATCACTTTTACACATTCACATTTATGCAGTTTGGCAAACGCTTTTATCCAAAGTGATGTTGGATAATTCTGTTCATTTGTGTGCGCCCATGAGCTATCTCTGGGATCAGACCCATGACCTTGGTGTTGCTAGCGTCATGATCTAACCCCTGAGATACAGGAAAGCACAATGTAGTGAAATCACAATGTAGTGCACACTACATAACAATTGAGTGGAAATGATAAGTGTGTTATAGACTGTGTAAACATTTCTGTGAGTCGATCCAGTTTTAGGTTTATGAATCCTGAATGAAATCTTCTGCATTCATCACATCAGATGCACTCTTTAGTCACATATCCCACAATGCCTTCTGCTCCAATCTAACAACTGATTGCAAGGATTACATGCTCCTATTACGATCCATCAATGAACTTTTATCCAAATGAATGAAAAACTTCTTACAAATATTGAATTGAGTGACTAAGAAAACGGTCGACCTTAACTCAAGATTATTTTTCTTACCCCACTGGCAGATCTTTATGCTTGTTTTAAGCACACATTTTTGACTAAAAGCAAGACTTAATTTCTTAGGTCAGTTTGCTCATCAAGAAAATGCATCTTGAATCAAGAATGTTTAGATATTTTTACTGGAAAACAAAAGAAGTCATCAAGAAAGTCATCTTTTGCAGCGTGAACCTGAGTTGTGCTATTCACATTGTTCACATTCTATTTTTTCTTGTATGAACAAGACAAACTGATGCAAGATAAATCAAAAGTGCTATGATAGATCGACCTCTGATCAAACAGTGCTGGGAATGTTGACAGGAAACAGAAGTGATGAGGCAGAACTGAATGAGAGAGAGAGAGAGAGATTAGTGATGGGTGTAAAGACACGCTGGGTTTTTGGGCGGCTCTGGGTGGAAGCTGCACAGTTGGGTTTGATGGGAGATCTTCCGCCCAGCTCATTGTTACGGCTCACAGCCTCAGAGAATCTCCGATGGGAGGGAGTTTATCCCCTGTGAGTCCACTCAAGAGCTGGATTGTTCTCTACTCTGCTTTACCCCAATCCAACAATACCCCCAAATCCCCAGAGTTTACCCTCAGACGTGTACATGGAGCGTACACACCAGCGTTCAAAAGCTTAGAGTCGTTGACTAAAACATTTTGATCTGAAGTTGAAGGACAAAAATGTAAGGAATTCCTTTGTAGACAAAATTATCAACGTGCAAGCATATGAGGTCCTTCAATTGCAAACCGTATATTTTATGGTGAATATATATCTTAAAAAAAATAATTGGGACTGAATAATAAAGAAAACCGGCCAAATACGAGTCCAGAATAGATGTGAACTCCTTCATTGCAGACAATGGCTGACAACACAGGATGATAAAGAACAATGTTTGGATTGGTTTGGAATTTCCAAAGTTACATCTGTATTATTCTATAGTTTCCACGAGTTAACAATTATTCTGGAGTAAAAGTAAATACATAAATAATGAGCAAATAACATTAAACTTTGTGATTTTTTATAAATAAATGTTTACTTACAGAGAGCATCATGTCTTATTGTGAGATATTGTAGGCTATCTCATTTTGTTATCTTTGTCCTGGTGTAATGTTGGTAAATTCCTGCAGGGGGAGACTCAACAACATGAATTCAGCAAATAACACAACCATTCAATCATCAAACCACACAAGGTGTATCTGGAATAATGCATACGAGATATATACAGCACACTGAACACTGTCTTTTTATTCTTGAATTGTATGTCAAATATTTATAAAACATTTCTCTATACAGTGCGCATTCTGTCAAATGTACTATTTCAGACTATCCAGATATTCCACACATGCAAAAAATGTGTATGTTGTGTGTATATAGGCAGACTGTAAAGCACACACCATAACTTCATAAATAGTATGCAAGTATGACATTTTAAACATAGTAAACGATCTCAATATCTCAACAGTTTCTCCTAAACAGATCAAATACTTGTCAAACAATTTACTTACAACACTCATAAAAGCTATTTTTGAAAAAGAAAAAAGTTAAACACAGTTGATACTCATACTAATTAATAGAATACTATCATACTAATTAATAGAAAAATATTTTTTATTTTATCCCTCAAGCAATTAAATGTTTAAATTATATTTCTTCTGATATAAATTGATTAAGCCATCTGGTCCGGACACATCTTTTTTATCAAATTAGTTGAATTAAGCCTTGATTTTTGTATGCCAATTGTGACTTGTTGTGTCTGTGTGAGCTCGCTGTAACCTTACTGCAAACTAAACTAACTAACAGAACCGAGAACTCCATCAAATGTCTTGAGCTTCTAGAAAGCAACATCTGAGCAACTAACTTTCTTCTCTGGCTCCTCACTTTCTCACCTTTGCATGTCTTTCAAGCATGTGTCAGCTCATTCAAGAGGACAAAACGAGCCTCTAAACATCTTCCTGTCCATTTTACTGGTGCTGTGCGACAAATAAGGGGGAAGGTCACGGGGTGTAAATCTCGACCAGTTTTAACAGGCCCTTCAAACAGTTCCGACTCAAAAGTCATTAAAGAGAATTCAGGAAGATTTACAGGATGAGCTGCTGACACACAATGAGGGAACACATTCATCTGATTCAGAATAATAAACATAGATTTCACTTTTAAAGTTTCTAAAATATGAAATGAGTTAAGGTCTAAATAAAAATGAAATAATCTAAATCTATTATTCTCCGTAATGCAATTCTGACATACTGCTTACCGTGTGCGGTATGCACTATCAAGTAAAATATAAATTTGTGATGTATAAAGTTCAAAAGATGAATGTTTGCAACATTTTTTTTCCTATTTTTGTGTTGCATGTTTACATCAAATTTATTTTTGTTTTATTTCTTCTTAACCTGTTAGAATCAAATAACAAGTCAAGAAGTTCTTACCATTGTGGATGAAGTGACCCCGGTTCATTTGTGACATTACACAGTACATCAAAAATATATAAAAGTGTATAAAAGTTCGAGTTGCATTCTTTCAGCAGGTGGCGCTGGAGTCGAGGATCTGAATAAAACGAGTCGAATGCTGAAAAGGATTTTGAACTTGAATGAGTCTAAAATAAAACAAACTAAACATCAAAACCTTATCAGGCATGCAAAGAAATGTCATGAATCTATATGTATCTCACTATCATATTGTATTCTATTCTATTGCATAATTGTGCTGAATGCATTCAACACATCATCATTTTGCTCTAAAGACAAAGTATAAAACATATATGGCTGGCGAGTCCCAGACTAAAATGAATGTTTGTCCTGTCATAACTGAATATAACTTGCCTAGTAATATCTAAAAATATATCAGTGCCATTGATTTGTCTCGAGATGCACACTAATGTATTCTTTTAAGGCATTTTTATAAATGCAACAGAAATATCTTCATTCAACTGAGGCTTATTCCTGGCTCAAGCTAGCTGTGTCTCTGAAACCGTCATAATCATATATTTTTAAAATGTTAAAACATATTCCAGGTCTCGTGTGAGTGTGAGAAGAATTTGTATTTAAACTCACTGTTTAATTTATGTAGACATCATTTTCTTTCTAGTCAGAGAAAACACACAGTTCTCTCTCAATGGAGGTATTCGCCATGAACGTCAAAAAGTCTTCCCTTAACCTTTCCCATAAAGAAAGATTTCCTTTTCAATTCTCCTCAGAATGAGGGTTTTGTCAGACATGTGTTTCTCTGGGGACATTTCTTCATTGATTGTGTCTGTAAAGTGAAGTTAAACACACACACACACTCACACAAAAAGACATCACTGTGACCCTCTGTTCTGTTCAAGACCCCTACGACTAAACAAATTGAGGAGTGACCTCTTGCTCTGGAGTATTTACCCATGACAGGTGTATGAATCACAGCAGTCCCACCCAACTCATTACAGCCCCGGCACACCACCTCAAAAAACTCCAAAACACCCCACACAGCCGTCCAGACCTCCAGCGGGTGAACCAGAAATCAAAATGCTGCAAAACGACACAATAAAAATGTATAGCATTTCAATTTTGCAACATATTTAACATGACTTTCAATTAAAATGAAAGCAAAATTTTGTAAACGTTTAAAGAATCAGAGTTTTATAAACAAGTGTTTACACACACAAGGAATTAGACATGATGACAGGAGCTAAGAAAAGCAGACTTACTAACATTCCCAAAAGAAAACATTTTAAAATCATCCCTCAATTTGAATCTGCAAACGGGTTGTGTTTCTCTCAGTGTGACGGTGTGTGTAAGTTATTTTGTGAAGTGTTCTCTGACATGAAGGGCCATGACCTCTGACCCCCCTCTCATATCTGCCCCCCTCCTCCCTCTACACTTGAGGGCCACGGTCCCCCCTCCCCTCCTGTGCCTGCCGTCCAGACTGGTGTATGATTTATTCTCCAGCCCACCCCCATCGTGTGTTTGGAGAGAGAGAGGGAGAGAGAGATAGAGAGAGAAAGATAGAGAGAGAGAGAGAGAGAGAGAGGGAGTAAAAAAGGGAGAAAGAGAGAGAGAGGGAGAGAGAGATAGAGAGAGAAAGATAGAGAGAGAGAGAGAGAGAGAGAGAGAGAGAGAGAGGGAGTAAAAAAGGGTGAAAGAGAGAGAGAGGGAGAGAGAGGGCAAGAGAGAGAGAGAGAGAGAGAGAGAGAGGGAGGAAAAAAGGGAGAACGAGAGACAGAGGTGGAGAGAGGGCGAGAGAGAGAAGTGGAGAGAGGGCGAGAGAGAGAAGTGGAGAGAGGGCGAGAGAGAGAGAGGTGGAGAGAGAGAGAGAGAGAGAGAGAGAGATGGGGGGGTTGGCGATGTGATGGTGATGCCCATCATTGTGTTAAACTGACTCACGCTCACAGTGAAGCGCTGCCCATCTGGCCACAGAATGCAGGAACACTTTCAATCATTTGATTTGTTATTTTTATTCTCTACTTGAGTGAAATCAGTCCATGCTGTGAAGTGTCGTGTGTGCGTGTTTAACCTTTCACCTCCTGAATGTAGACGTTTTCACATTCGCTTTGATTTCTCAGACTGAACTCACACCGAGATGAACACAACACACATCATCTTCACATGAACTCTGTCAGAGGACTCCACTGTGCTTAAAAAACAGATGAGACTCTTTAATATCTCGATAATGTCTCCTAGACATCACTGAGATTGAACAGAGACTAAACGGAAACTTTTGTCTCAATTACGTCTCAGATACTTCTGACAAAGAGGCCGGAATGTCACAAATGTCTGTCATTAGAGTTTGAGAAAAGATCTCAACAATGTCTCAGAGTGATCTCAGATTTGGGAAATTTTCCCTCATCTCAGATCGTCTCAGATATTTCTCATGAGAAAAAGAGGCGGAACTTCCAGAAATTCTGTCTCCAGTCAATATTATTGAAGATCTCAATGTGAACAAATTGAACAAAATCCAGATTATTTAACTCTAGAATCTACATTTAGTTTTGTTTCTTCCAAGTCATTTTAGGAGAAACATCTGAGACTTGAAAAGTTGAAGAGTTGAAACACAACTAAGAAAGTTTCTCTGTTACACAAAGCAGACACGCACACACACACACACACACACACACACACACGTCTTGTTTATTATCTCCATGGGGACAGTCCATAGGCGTAATGATTTTTATACTGTGAAAACTGTATATTTTATCCTCTACCCCTAACCCAACCCCAAAACCTAAAGATCGTAGAAAACTTTCTATCATTCTGTGTGATTTATAAGCTGTTTTCCCTCATGGGGCCCTAAAAATGTCCAGCACACACAACATCTGAGTTCGACCGCCTCCTCTCACCCGCACGTACAGAACATCAGGTACATAACGTGTTTTGGGTTCTGTCTCACACTTTCTCAAGCGATCATCGTTCACCCATCTGTCTCTCTCTCGCTCACTCTCATGCAAACAAACAACATCTGAGCTCGACCGCCTCCTCTCACCCGTCTCGCAGGAAGGGTGTGGCATCTATGAAACTCTTCACACCGTCACATATGAAACTCTTTCTCACACACACCGCTCTCCATTGATGTTTGTAAAACGCTCTTGAGTAGAATCAGAGTCATGTTCTCTTGACTCACGGCTATAGCAGAGCCGGTCTTTTGTGCGAGCTGTGAAACGCTGACGGCGGAACGTGAGATAGAAAGCCGAGCGCGCTGGGACGTCCCGTACGCGGCTCCTCCTGTTGTTCTCTGTTGTGAGGTGAGAGAGGGCCTCAGAGACCTCGGGCCGCACTCATCTCTCTCACCTCTCGCTCACCTCTCCTCCTCTCCATCTGAACGTCACACCTGCTTTCCTGTCTGAATAAAGCATCGCTTCCTGGGAGTGACACATCAAACCTACACACACCTGCGTCTTTTCAATGCAGTCACGTTTGCAAAACTCACACGGTGAGCTCGAGGTGCTCAATCCTCTGACTGAAACACTGGATGGTGAGAATTTTTTCTTCATGTTGTCGGCGGCTTTTAAAAAAAGTTTTTTTTAAATGGACTGAATTACCTCACTTTGATAAAAGTTTCTCAAACTTTACTCAACTGAAAACTTTTTTTATAAAGCACTTTCAAGAAGTGGAAAAACTAAAGAGTAGAGAAAGACTCAAAACAAGAAAATCAACATTTAAACATTTACCACACAGCAACAATGAATAAAGATATAAAGTTATATAAATTTAGTTAATCTACATTAAGATAAAACAATTATTGTTTTTAGTGTGTGTATAAATCACATCCCAACCAGGAATATTTATTAATGACGTTAATACGAGCGAGATCAAATTAATGTGAGATCACATTTTGAGTTCAATGTGTCTCTACAGACAACAAGGCATCGTTTTTAATATTTCACATACTTGTCATGTTTTTTGGACAAGCGTATCTTACACCATCCTCACGTACCTTACTTTCCTGGCAGTGAAACTTTGAATGTCACTCAGCGGATATGAAAGAGGCGTAAAAACAGCTGTACATTAAAAGAGGTCAGAAGGATCAAATCTCGAGGTCAAAACTCCCGGAGGAATTAAGATTGTTCAATTAAACGCCCATTTCCATCCAGAGATATGTTGATACTGTTGTGATGGAGCAAATCTGAACCGTGATTTAACTCCGTTTTCCCTCGAGAAGAGATCTGAGCGCTTCACTTCTTCCACTTCACATCGTAATGATTTCAGTCTGAAATCACACACAATCACCTTTCACAAGATCTGAAGGAGAGTCCTAGAAATACATCTTAGAGCTGTCCACACTGAAAACAACTCACACTGACATGTCATAAAGGGACAGTTCACCCAAAAAAGAAAATTCTGTCATCGTGTTCTCACCCTCAGATTGTTTCAAACCTGTATACTTGTTTTTGTTTTGCTGAACACACAGAAAGATATTTGGAAGAATGTCACCCACCATTCACTGCCATAGTAGGGAAAAGAAAAACTATGGGAGTCAACGGGGGGGTGAGATTAGACAATCTTGCAGATATCTTCCTGTGTGTTCAGCAGAATTTTCACTTTTGGGTGAACTATCCCTTTAAAATGCATCAGTGATGTACAGCATTGTTTTTTTAGTAAGAAATGTTTGTAAAAATAACGACTTAAATGTCCTAATTTAACTTGGGCCCAATCCTGGTGTAAGCGTATCCCTGTCTGGGAAACCGCTCCAAAGAGTTTCACCTCCAAGAAAATGAAATAGATAAAAATTTGAAACCCGGTGAGAACATTATGGGTCCAGTTAAACTATGAAAACTATGAACTAAACTAATGTAGCATCAGGAGAGCTGAGATGCAAGAAACTGAAGATATGAATGAGATCTCATATCTGATTGAGTTTTTTCAGACCAGCTCCCAGATTCTTCAGAATTCCAACTCTATCGGAGGAAATGAAGCGCAAATCTTTGAAAATGGAAAACGAGAAGAGCAGACGCTTTGAATTTCTCACATCACAAAACATTCACAACACAAACACTCCAGACCATACACCAGACACGACTCATGTCTGCACTGCACACAGAAAGAGAGAGAGAGAGAGAGAGAGAGAGAGAGAGAGAGGATCAAGAGAGAGTTAGAGAGAGAGAGAGAGAGAGAGAGAGGATGAAGAGAGAGTTAGAGAGAGAGAGAGGATGAAGAGAGAGTTAGAGAGAGAGAGAAGGGCGAGATAGAGAGAAAGTGAGAGAGAGAGAGTGAGAGAGAGAGAGAGGATGAAGAGAGAGTTAGAGAGAGAGAGAGGATGAAGAGAGAGTTAGAGAGAGAGAGAGGATGAAGAGAGAGTTAGAGAGAGAGAGAAGGGCGAGATAGAGAGAAAGTGAGAGAGAGAGAGTGAGAGAGAGAGAGAGAGGATGAAGAGAGAGTTAGAGAGAGAGAGAGGATGAAGAGAGAGTTAGAGAGAGAGAGAAGGGCGAGATAGAGAGAGAGAGAGAGAGGATGAAGAGAGAGTTAGAGAGAGAGAGAAGGGCGAGATAGAGAGAAAGTGTGAGAGAGAGAGAGAGAGAGAGAGAGAAGGGCGAGATAGAGATAAACTGAGTGAGAGAGAGAGACAGAGAGAGAGAGAAGATGAAAAAGGGTGAGAAAAACGATGGATGAGAGAGGGATGAGATAGAGTGAGAGAGAGAGAGGCGAGAAAAAGGGTGAGAGAGAGAGAGAGAGAGAGAGAGAGAAAAGATGAAAGCGGGTGAGAAAAACTATGGGTGAGAGAGGGGCGAGAAAAAGGGTGAGAGAGAGAGAGAGAGGGGCAAGAAAGAGAGAGAGAAAGCGAGAGAGAGAGAGAGAGAGAGAGAGAGAGAGAGAGAGAGAGAGAGAGAGAGAGAGAGAGAGAGAGAGAGAAAGCGAGAGAGAGAGAGAGAGAGAGAGAGAAAGCGAGAGAGAGAGAGAGAGAGAGAGAGAGAGAGAGAGAGAGAGAGAAAGCGAGAGAGAGAGAGAGAGAGAGAGAGAGAGAGAGAGAGAGAGAGAGAAAGCGAGAGAGAGAGAGAGAGAGAGAGAGAGAGAGAGAGAAAAAGATGAAAGAGGGTGAGAAAAACGATGGGTGAGAAAAGGGGGAGATAGAGAGAGAGAGGGGCATGATATACAGTATATATATATATATATATATATATATAGAGAGAGAGAGAGAGAGAGAGAGAGAAAGCGAGAGAGAGAGAAAGCGAGAGAGAGAGAGAGAAGGGGGGCAAGAAAGAGAGCGAGAGAGAGAGAGAGAGAAAGAGAGAGAGAGAGAGAGAGAGAGAGAAGGGGGGGGAAAGAAAGAGAGCGAGAGAGAGAGAGAGAGAGAGAGAGAGAGAGAGAGGAGGGGGGCAAGAAAGAGAGCGAGAGAGAGAGAGAGAGAAAGAGAGAGAGAGAGAGAGAGAGAGAGAGAAGGGGGGGAAAGAAAGAGAGCGAGAGAGAGAGAGAGAGAGAGAGAGAGAGAGAGAGAGAGAGAGAGAGAGAGAGAGAGAGAGAGAGGAGGGGGGCAAGAAAGAGAGCGAGAGAGAGAGAGAGAGAGAGAGAGAGAGAGAGAGAGAGAGAGAGAGAGAGAGAGAGAGGGAGTGAGAAAAGATGAAGGAGGGTGAGAAAAAAGATGGGTAAGAGAGGGGCGAGAGAGAGAGAGGAGGGGGGCAAGAAAGAGAGAGAGAGAGAGAGAGAGAGGGAGAAAAGATGAAGGAGGGTGAGAAAAAAAGATGAGTAAGAGAGGGGCGAGATAGAGTGAGAAAGAGAGTGAGAGAGAGAGAGAGGGGCATGATATATAGATATATATAAATAGAGAGAGAGGGGGGCAAGAAAGAGAGAGGGGGAAGGGAAGAGATGGATGAGCTGGAGTGAGAGAGAGATTGAGATAGAGTGAGAGAGGCTAAAAGGGAGTGAAAGAGAGAGAATGAGAGGTTTTTATGCTGATCCATTTATTGAAAAAAAAATCTAAATTGTTGAATGCCACAGATATGTGCAGATATTTCAAGTCAGTTGTGATTTTGTCTGATTATGTTTCTTAACAATGACGCTCATGAAGAATAATTCTGGCTCAGTGTCATTCATAAATTCATCCTCTCTCTCCACTACACCCTCAAGAATCAGTTTCATGTCTGGAATGACACGTTTCATGTCAAGTCTGATGTATTCCTGCATGATGTGACGTGCACCATGTCACATTCCCACCGGCACAAATCTCTCCACTCATAATCTCGCCTGCATGTGGAAATTTCATCACACGACAAATTAAGAAAAAAACTTCACGGTAAAATTTCCTCATAAGCTGAAGAAACATCAGTGAAGTAAACCTCCTCACGCTCTTATCCATCACACCGCTGTGGAGCTCAAGTCCATGTACAAGTGTGTGTGTGACGGGGGCGACGGGTCACACTGAGTAACCTGAGAGGTCTGACCCCGGGTACAGCTGGATCTAAGAGGAACCAGTCCTTTAAAAGCCTGTGTGTGAGAGAGAGACAATGTCCAGGTCCCTGTTGAAGACATTAGCTCTAGCTGGTGTGTTTAAGGGCTTCTAGTGTGAGATAGCACTATTGAGATTCCAGAGGCTCAATGAATTCCAGACGCCCGGCGCTGCCCTGACCTGTTCATCACATCCACTCTTTTTCCTCTAATGTTTGCATTTCAGAGAGAGGGTACGAGAGCTTGTGAAGCAAACGCATCCCAGCGGTTTGTGTGGTGTGTTTCTGTGGTCTTTATGAATAGGTCTGTGCATCCAGAAGAGTTTTGTCAAGCGTCATGAAGTCGCAGGACATGAACAAACGTGGCTGTCATAATGTTGACACTGAGGTAAGTGATGGTTTCCCTCGTAAGACCTTTTAAAGCCCGGTGGAGTTCTGAACGCTCATGTGATCTGCAGATAAGAACACCAGGAATTCCTGAAGCTGCTCTATAAACATGATTGTGTGTGAGGATCTCTTTCCTCTCCTCTTATTGCTGCGGTTTGACAAGACTCTCGATGATAAAATGAGTCAAACATTGAACAGATTCACACAGAAGACGAGAGCTGTGTGTAACCACGCAACAGAATAACACTGACACGGGCAGGTGGGACACTAGGAGACCACAAGAAATACCTTAGCAACTGCATAGCAACGCCCGGACAACCACCCAGAGCGCTCTTACCATCTCAACTCTTCTATTCTCTAGTCCTCTCCTCCATTTCTCCTCACCTCTCTTTTCTCAGTTACTGCAGTCTTGCCTTCACTTCAATACTTTCCTCTCATCCATTCTCATCTTTTCTCATCTCTTCTTTTCTCATCTCTCATGTCATCTGTCTTCTCTTTCCTTCTCTTTGTCTTCTCATCTCATCTCTTTTCCTCTCATCTCCTTTCTTTTCTTGTCTTCTCGTCTCGTCTTCTCATCTCTTTCTTTGTCTTGTCTTGTCTCACATCTCACATCTCTCTTCTCTTCTCTTCACTTGTCTTGTCTTGTCTCGTCATCTCATCTCATCTCATCTCCTGTCTTCTTATCTCATTTCATCTCCTTTGTTCTCATCTCATGTCTTCTCCCGTCATCTCTTTCCTTTCTCATCTTCTCTTTTCCACATCTCCATCTCTTCACAGGCTTTAGTTCTGATCAGGATCTCTCCTCTTGTGATCTCCCAGGTGTGGAGATCAGTTGTACACTTTACAACTGAACACAGATCTCATGGATCATGTTTAATGACATTAAAAACTACAGACTTGATTTAAAGTATAAACAGTGTACACAGACTCTTAGTTGTGGAATATCTATGTGTTTGTGTTCATCTTCAGATGCTGGCAGGAGAGCCAGTTCTTCAGTTCTGACCTGCATGTTTCAACACGGGAAGAAGCAGCAGATTTAAGAGCTCCTATAAAACGTAAAGTCTTGTGTAGCCAGACATCTGTTGATCTGGTCCAGTCTCCTTTGAACAGTCTGCTTACATAGAGTTCTGAATTACACATCAAGTGACCAACCACACTTGTTTTTCATTTTATTTTCTAATGTGCAAAGCAGCTTAACAGTACAGGAAAACTATGCAAAGATGTCTCTCTATTCCCATTCCCAGAAGTTTGAAACAAACTTATCTCTACATGTGTTTAAAGTCGATGTCAAACTCACAAACCTGCGAAATCATGACCAACAGCTCAAATTATAAATCAGCATTACAAGTTTACTGTTGTGTACCAAAGTAAGTTAAGGAGACAATGTTCTACCCTGATTATTTATGTACTCGCTCAATAAATCTCAGTCTGCGTCCTGTTTGCACAGAAAAACATCCTAACCCGGTCAACTTAATAAAATAATGAGAATTAAGAAAAGTAACTTCCAGATCCAATTACAAAGCACTCTGAGAGTTTGTTGTTGAAGGGATAATACTCTCAGTAAATGTTTTTCTAGGTAAAGTCGCTGCGGGACGCTTAAGTTCTTTAAAGGATTTTGTTTGTTAAGGTTGAACAGCAGCTAGTGTAAGCCACATAAGAGAGGTGAGAGTAAGCTAAGATTATGCTAATGTCCACAACATGTGTCCGAACACGTGCATTGTGTTTTTCACCATGTGTACACAACATCACAATCCTACACACACATTTACACACCTTTTGTGATGTAGTTACCTGCGTTACACTGTAAATCCCATGACTTGAGATGACTCAAACTTATCACCTCAAAACTTTTGAGCTGATAACTCAATTCTTTTGAGTAAAGAACACTAAACACATAAGTATAGTGAACACAAAATAATTCATTTTGATTAAACTTCATTTTTCATTATTTCATTTTACATTTACTTCTGTTTCAGTTGTCAATGTTGTCATGAAGGAATGACAGTCAATTACAGCTGTAGCACCAATCTAATGCCTTCAGTTCAAACTAAATATGACATGAGCCTGTTTTTCCTCCAAAGCAAATGCTCTACTCGTCTGCATAACGCTGAGAAAAGAGTCAGAAATCCGACAAACGTGTCTGTCATGAGATCGGGCCGTCCGGCTCCTGGCGATCCTCCTCCGCCTCCTGGCGGCTGGCGATGGCTCCTCCGTGTGAGGGCAGTGGCAGCGAGTCAGTCCGCAGTTTCCTGCTCCTCACCTTTATTGCTGTTGGTAGCAGGATTCCGGCTCACGGCCAACGGCGCCGACTCCTCCGCTCCCTGTTGGACGGCCGCCACCCCACCTCGGCCCAGGAGCTGGAACCGGGGAACTTTTACATAAAGTTTTTAATAAAATAAACAAACAAAAACACGGTAGTAAAATGCTGGCAGCCACCTCTCGGTCGACTGCCGGTCACAAGAACATAAACACAAACTAAAAAACATGTCCGGGCCCAGTCCTCTCTCATCAGCAATCCCGTCACTCGTCCTCTTATGTTCCCGATTTCCTCAGTGAGATATGCGGGACCGGTGTGCGCACAGCTGATTCCCACTATCACTCACGCCATCGGCCCCCCTCACGGCTCTCGTCATGACTTCCTCACCACAATGACTTTCTTACTTAGTCTTCTTTTCTTGTTTCCAGTAAAAATGTCCAAACATTCTGCAATCAAGATGCATTTTCTTGATGAGCAAACTGACCTAAGAGAACAAGTCTTGTTTTAGTCAAAGATTTGTGCTTAAAACAAGCAAAAAGATCTGCCAGTGGGGTGAGAAAAATAATCTTGAATTGAGTGTTTAGACAATTTTACTGGAAATGGAAGTCATTTTTGCAGTGCAGATGATGAAAACTCATACATTCAAGATCTTTCTGGAATGGTAGATTTGAGATATTTCAGGATGCACAAGGGTTCTTATCCCGGCGTTGTTATTTAAATGAGCTCTTTCTGTCACTGTAGAGCCGTGGTTGCTAATAAGCGTGGTCGATGCGAGGGGGGCGTAGCAGCTGGATGTGTGACTGTTAGAGACGATTAAGAGGCGTTGGGGGATTAGAGCGCTGCAGCCCCTCTTCACTGCTTAATGCCGATTAACAAGAGACCTTCTGCTTTAACCCCCCCCAAACCACCACCGCCCTGAACCGGCCCTCCACGCACCCCACGAAACCACACGCATTAACACGCTACTCCACCTGCAGGACTGGTTCAGTGCCGCCCTCCTCATGCCGGTTTCGGTACAGTCCATATGGTGCTTATAAGACGAATGAGAAATGCTGGATGGGAGGAGGAAACATGGACCGTTTCCAAAATAAAATCATCTTTACATCATTTCCAAAATATGTAATATGAATGTAGAGGTCAAATAATCTGGATTGGAGTTGATATTGAGATCTTCACTAATAGTTTGTCAAATCTGAGCTCAGTTTGACACATTGTTGACGTCTCTCCTCAAACTCTCATTTGTGAGATTTCTGTCTATTTTCTCAGGTGAAATATCTGAGACGCACATGAGACTTAAGCAGAACTCGTCTTCTATTTAATCTCATTTATGTCTTGGAGAAATAATCAATGTATACTGAAGAGATCCCATCTGAAGCAAACACACAGGTCAGAGGTGAACTTGAACTTTGGTACGTGCTGAAAGATGAAACCTCTCTGCGTGTCCTTCAGCGCTTTGAATGGATGTAAATGGAGCAGAAAGTCTATTGTGAGTGCAGGTTTGCAGCCGCCGTTGTCTTCGTCGGGTAATACGGAGGTGAAGGGACACCGTCGGATCCGTTCCCGCTCTCTGCCGCTCTTTAAATAGTTTCTTATTTTCTTTTCATCTTTTTCATTGTTCCGGTGGTGATCTGAAGGTCATCTCGTGTCCTCGGGCCCATCACTACCTCTGCGTGCCCTTCATCATTACGGTCAGTCCTCCCATAAACACACGATCCTGCACTTTTGTCTCTCAAGTGTCGTGACAGTGGAACAAAAGCACCTGCGATTTAACTGCAACAAAACTCCCCTTTGTCAAACCCTGAATGACTCTTTTGCCAATTGGAAACGAGATCACCTGCAGGACTCCGATTCATCATAAATCATGCCATTCACGTCACTACTACACATTTTATACCGCGTTTTTTGTTTGCTAATGTGCCGCGACCATGTGAAGATTCTAAACTGCAAGGCGGCAAATCACATTATATTGTTCATTTATCTTGTCAGGACTAAACTGTGAACTAGGTCAATACTGTTCATTTGTTTCAATTGTTTACCATCCTCTTTGTACGAGAATAAATGTTAAATATTTACAAAGATAACAACTTTATTTAAATGATCCATCTCATCATTTTCCCCTCATGTGCTTGTAAACCAATATGTGACTCTCTTCTATGGAACAGTAAAGAATATATTTTGAGAAATGTTGATGTCAATGGAGTTCAGTGTTGTTTGATGTTCGACATTTTTCAAAATATCTTCTTATGTGTTCTGAAGAAGAAAGAAATGAGACATGAGAGTGAAGAAACGATGACAATTGAAATTTTTTAATGAACCCAACCCTTACCCTGTCCTGTTAAAGTTAAGTAGAGTAGAAGTATAATCTCTCTTCAAATCCTACAAATTTTATAAAGTACAAATGTTAAAACCTACACTTTAAAAACTTTGCTGTCGTTTTGCAGGTTTGTCAGTTCTTGTAGATTTAATTGATGATTTTGCTTTTTAGACTAAATCTCTTTGGTGACTTTTCTCGTTATGTAAATGTATCTTAATTTAAGAAGTTTGACAGTTTTTTTCTAGGAAACCATAACGCTTAGGAAGAATGTCATTTTTTGCAGATAATGTCAGTATTGAGACCAGTCTCCTCTTGTTTATTTTGAACCTCAAAAGTCAAAGTGTTTAAATTTAGAATAAAGTCAAGTTTAACTCAAATTGAAAACAGTACTAATAGGAAAATATGAAGTAGCGATTCAATCTGCAGTAATTTACTGCCAAACAAGTTTTACGGCCGATTCACACATACTCCGTGTGCAGTGTTTAATGTTCATTTGTCTTTAAGGTTTTGAAGAGTTTGTTATATTTTTGTGATTACCATTGTTGAGAAAAGCGTTGCCTTTGGTTAGGTTGTGGGTGGTTACAATCCTTTATTTGCATTTCTATTGACTTAATATCTTCTTATTGAAGTTAAATGAAGTAATGTCTAATTACTGTTAAAAATGTATAATTATAAAATGTTCTTGAGTGTTTTAAATAAATAATCTAATCGACAAAGTTGTCTTTTTTATATTTGTTTTATGTAAAATATGCATGTATGACGCAAATTAATTTAATCATGAAAAAATTAAGTTCATACAACAAGATTATAAGAACGTTTTCAAACAAATTAGATTTTGATGGAGAAATGTAATTCGATTTCATGGAAAAATTTCCCCTAATCTGATAAAGTTCGTTCAACAACAGTTTTTTGAGTGTAGTATGTGGGGAGGCACAATGGCGCATGTAGGATCTATATTGCATATGTGTTTCTCTACGCACCGCATGCGCACTGCACACGGAGTATTAGTGAATCGGCCGGTAGAGTGTACTTTAGTTTCTGCACATCACAATCGCACAATTCTGTCACTTCTACACATTTGTGCAGTTGTTTGAGGACACAGAACACAGAGTGATCCACTATAAAATGATCACTCGTGTGTTGGGGTCTTCAGGGGTCCTGTGGAGGATTTCATGAGGGTCCACCCGACTCATTGTCTCAAATCAGACTCTCACGTTGAGAGTCAAATCAGTCCGGATGTGTTTTCACATGCTGTGTCTCTGTCACGGTTACAATGAAATAAAACACGGTAGAACATGAACCAAATGTTTAAAAACAGTAAACATACCGTATCTTGTACATTAATTCAAACGTTTCTCAACAATTGAAAGAAATACTGAGTTCATTTACGTAAGGTTTACATCTTATTGACACAATTTTGCTATGCAGAACATCACTCAGAGTGAGTTGTGGACGGCGACAGAAGAATTGAAGAGTTGGTGAGTCACAGGAGTGAATTGTTGGAGTGACTCACTGTGATTCATTTGCATGTGTTGAAGTTTGTGCGTTTGACTCGTGCTTCACGATCCGCCGGTGCGAACAGTCTCACTGTTTTCTTCTCGTTTCAGGACACGAAACGTTAGTTTCTGAAGAACTATCAAGATACAAAAAACACACTTCTGTGTCAATGCAGACAGCACAATATCAAATCAAGATTGTGTCATAACAAGCAAGATTAAAACATCAGAACATTTTGTTTACAGATTTGGGTTTCGCGATTCCAAAAATAACATCTTTGTCTTTAAAGCGACTTGCAAATGAATGAAGACAAATGGTCAATGTCATAGATAACATGAGATCAGAATCAGATGGATTTATGAAAAGCATTAAACAACAGAGAGTCATCTCTGTGAAACCGTCGGATGGGTTCTGATCACTGTAACACAACAGCTTCAAGACCAATTGAATCTGGTTGATCCCATAAATCAGCGTCTGTCGTCCAGTGAGCGCGTGAGCCTCATGCCCACATGCAAGTGTTTGAAGGAAATTGACTAAAGCTGTGAAAGTTATCAGAGCTCCTTGTGTTCTTTCAACAAGGGTGCAAGTTCACCGCGATGTTGCTTTGGATTATGCCAAGGGATTTCTCCAGGAATTCACCGGTGTGAGGTGACACAACTGACCCTTGACTGACCTTCCAAGCATCCAAGTGAAATTAAAAAAGTGTTCTCTCTATTATTCTAAATGAAACGCCACAAATGTGCTTTATAAGACATCACTCCAGAACAAAGAGCAAAGCTTGTGGCAGGTATCAATAAATAATCCATTGACGAAAGGTTCATAAACCCATAGTGAATCACAGAAAACCTGAACAATGCATTTTGTATCTTCTCTTCATCTCATTGCAAAAGATAAACATACTTGAAGTCTCTCCGTGGTTCAGAAAACATGAATGAGTCCAAATCTCCTTTCTTGAATATGATATCATCACTCACGGCTCTTTGATATGGGTTTAACCTCATTTCTATCTGGTCATTAAAACAGTCAACAGACACAACGGAGAATCACCGACCAATGTCTTCAGCATCTTATTTCTCATTCATAATGCAGCATTAGTTTTATAGTAATCAGCCTAAAAAATGAAAAGCTTTAAAACAAATTGTGTGTGCCAAACATTCGGTAGAAATTACAGTATTACTGGCAGAAGTTTGCCTGTAATTAATTGTAGATTTACATTTATGTAATTTACTAGCAACAGTTTGTTTGAAGATAAATGAACATTAAACATAAACAAGTCTTTATCTTAACTGAAAAAAACTATACAGTAACAGCCTCGTGCAAAGCATTCTGGGATCCAAAATCTGAAAAAGCCTAATGAGGATTGCTGGTTCCCAGAATGCTTTGCATGAGGCTGTTATTTTGAAGTTTTTTTGTAAAGATAAAGACTTCATATTTAATGTTCATTTCTCTTTGAACAAACTGTTGCCAGTAAATTACATAAATGTAAATCTACAGTTAGTTACCAGTAACTAGCTGCATAACTACAGCAAAGATTTTTACAGTGCACGAGTACTTTACAGCCAACATAATATTTTATATTAATATATTATTTTGTGAAACAGTAATTTTTTGTATTTCGACAACGTGAACGGATTGTCATTACAACTGCATTACTGTGCAAAATCATAATGGTGCAGAAAATGTGTTTTGCATGAAAAAGAAAGAATGAAATCTCGATACACACCCATGTGAATAAATAAGATGTGATATGAAGGAATCAAACGATGAATGTGTTTGTGTCTTACGGTCACATTAATGACAGCTGGCACGTCTGATCCTCACAAGTGGGATTAGAGAAATCTGATTAGGTTCTGAATGGAGATCAGACATAACCTGATGGAGATCAGATCTATTTCATACAGTAACAGTTTAATTGGGAGTATTGGATGAGAAATGTTGGAAATGATATTGAGATCTATGATTTCAAAGACATAGTTGAGATCTCATCTGAAACTAAACTGCTCACGTTAGTTTGGCGGGGTCTCACATCTGTAGGAGACTGCAGCAAACATCTCCATCTCATTGCTGTCAAGGAGAAAAAAACTAAATATTCAAGAGATTTCTCTTCTCTATACAGTGGCATGTCTATAGTACGTCCTTTCATTGATGGTTAAGATGTTGATGTGCTTTCTTCTCTCGTAACACCGGCTTTTCGGGGTCATAAATGTTCTGTATGCAGGAGAGGAGCTGCTAAATCTTTAACACCCGACACGGCTCTCAAACTCCACACGAACCTCCCACAAGCCCAAAGGCAACTCTGTGAAAATAAACATTGTGCTTTCCTCATATCAGATATCTCAATATGAAAGGCTGAAAGCCGCTTGACTTTCTAAGCTTCTATATGTGATGTGTTTTTGGGAAGGGATTACAGGTAACAGTAGAAGTGGGTATGGCACATGGGCGACTAACCGGCTCTTACAACTCTAATGGACGCGCAGCGGCTTTGAAAGTGCAGCGTGCAGTAAAGTTAACGGCCGCGCACGGAAATGTAAAAGATTTCATTGCCCTTAACAAGCTTGAAGCGTCAATGGGGGTCTGAAGGGGACAGAGCGGTTTGTGGGACTTCAATGGCCTTTGAAATGTAGGAATTTAGCTTCGCAACCCACGACGTGACAAAGAAAAGAGAATTCAGAGCGAGCGGCTATGATGAGTTTCACAGAGTCACAATATCACAGATGAGATCTTTTTAATAACTCCTTCTTCTTGACATTAAATGGAGACGAAACTTCTCATCTGGGTCTCCTAACTGCAAAAAACGACTTTCTCATTTATGTCTTGTTTTCATGTAAAAATGGCAAAAAATTCTTGAATCAAGATGCATTTTCTTGATGAGCAAAAAAATGAAATTTCTGCAAATTTCTGCTCAAAACATGAATTTTTTTGCCAATGTGGTAAGAAGATTTATCTAGAATTTAATGACTGAGAAAAAGATTGACTTTAATTCAAGATTATTTTTCTTACACCATCGGCAGATTGGTGCAAAAATATTAAATTCCAGTGAATTTGTGCTTAAAACAAGCAAAAAATAATCGTAAATAAATATAATCATAAAATAAAATAATAATAATTTAGTGACTAAGAAAGATCATTTCTTTAACCCAATTGGCAGATTTGTCCCGAAATTAAAAAAATTGTTTTGTCTTAAAACAAAACAGGTCATTTTACTCATCAAGAAAATGCATCTTGATTCAAGATTTCTTAGACATTTGTACTGGAAAACAAGACAAAAATAATAAGACATTTTTTTGCAATGCTAAGAAAAAGAGTCAGAAATCTGACAAATGTCATTTTGAGATCAGAAGACATGTTTCAAACTGAGCTCAGATTTGTCACATCTGCAATCAAATCTCAATATCAACTCAAACATTTCTCATCACATTTACTCAAATCCAGATTATTTGGCCTCTACAATCTACATTCATTTACACCTCCAGACGTGTAAGCAATATTAAGAGAAACATCCAAGACTGAGTTGGTACACAACAGAGAACTCTATCAAACACATGTGGTTAGAAAAGAGTACTGCATAATGAACAGAACCGTTTCCCATCTCGACCGGGCCAGAGCGGGTCACGATACCCCGGCGACCTGCTTAAGCGACGTGGTCTCAAGAGGAAATATCTTGTCCTGGAGCGAACTACAAGCCAAACGCAGAGATCTGATGTCCTGACCGGAGCATTAGAGATCCCGGCTCCCCGCTGCCCACCACCACAGGGCCGCTCATTGTTAGCCGTCCCTCCTCTCTCCACACAGATACAGTTAAAAGCACCAGGCAGAGAACGTGATTAAGTTTCTCTGTATCAATCATTCCAACACAAAGTGTTCGATTGTGAGCCTCCCGAGTCACTCACAATAGACAAAGCACCTCACAGTTGAACTGTTGGCGGTAGAAAAGGTGTCTGGTGTGCTGGTATTGTTAGCCGCTCTCTGGCCTGTGAAAGCAATCTGACATCAAAGAAAAGCCATGCGGGTAACACAACGCCCGCTGTCGCATGTTGCGTGTTTGCGTGTACCTGTGTCCATCGCATGATGCCACCGCCTCGGACACGAAAACGCTCCGGTCTGAGCCAAAACAAACCTTTGTGCTCCCAGATCTCCAGCATCTACACGCGGGATAAAATGACATCTACACGGCGGGGACAAGCGGCGTTTACAGATGAGAACGATACGACGGCGGTCCGTTTTCTTTTCTCTGGTGAACACAAAGGCCTTCAGTAGATATTTTAGACCGCCGGGTAATCTTGATGTGTGAATGAAAGGGTCCGGTGCCATGACCCCTGACCTCAGACTGTACCTGTGGGGTTCACGCAGTGGGAAACGCCACAGATCTGGGCGCTTAAAGCCACGGCTTTGTTGAATTTCATCCACCGCGAGATCAAAGCGTCGCCTCTTTACCACAGAAACTAACCACGAGGAGAGGAATTTCATTTCGACTTAAACTGTAAACGCTCGTTCGAGTCTCAGATGTTCCTCCTGGGGAGAACTTCACGAGACTTCCAGAAGAACGTCACAAACCGAATTCAGATACTCACGTCTCCACATCTTTCACACATAATTTATTAAAAACCAAATCATCTTATTCTACTTTCATTGTTAGCTCCGGTACATGTCAACAAATGTCTCATTTATTTTTCTTTTATAGACAATTTTAGTTTATTTTTATATTTCTTACATGACACACAACTGAGAACTGAGTCAAAGCTCCTGTGAAATGAGAGGAATAAACGGTTCAGTCTTCATACCTGTAAGAGAGAAACATGACAGATGACATCTCGTTTTTTCTCCCGAAAAGCAAAGCGATCAAACTGAAAGCCAATGGAGACTAAAGAGTCCTTCAGATATTTCTCTTGAGAACAAGACCACGTCTCCGTTAATTTCTCAAACGCTGCATGGCAAAAGATGACTTTCTTACTTAGTATATTGTCTTGTTTTCCAGTAAAAAAGTCTAAAAAATCTTGATTGAAGATGCATTTTCTTGATGAGAAAAAAAGATATATAATATTAGTGAACATGTGCTTAAAACAAGCAAAAACTAAATCTACCCAATGGGGTTAGAAAACTAATCTTGAATTAAGGTCGATCTTTTTCTTAGTCACTAAATTCAAGATTATTTTTTTCTTAGATTATTGCCAGATTTGTTTTGCCTGTTTTAAGCACAAATTCATTGAAATTAGATTTTTTTTTTGTCTAAAAACAAGACAGGTCGGTTTACTCATCAAGAAAATGCATCTTGATTAAAAAAAATTGACATTTGTACTTGAAAACAAGACAATAATACTGAGTAAGAAAGTCATTTTTTGCAGTGTGTATCTCAAATACAATTGTAACCAAACGGCCACTTTATCCACATAAATAAAAATGATAATTTTACCTCTAAACTTTCTGTCTCATGTTTGTTTTTTCTACTGAAGATTTAAGGAGCAATGTCTGAGACAGTGTTCAGAAATAAAGAAGACCTTTCTTAATACACAAAGAGCAAAATTTGTTATTGAAAGTGTTAAAGGCAAAATTAACAGGTTATTTAAGCAGACATTTATGATTTCTTAAAGAAGTGCTTTAGGTCATGTGTGCAGCGAGACAACAAGATTGTGTTATGAAACATTTACGAAGACCAACAGAAGGAAAGCAAACGCACAAATCTGGAAAATAACAATATTTATAACCATCATATCTGCGTGTAAATATGTTTACACACAACCAAAACAGGCCAATAGATTATATCACACTTGTTTATTTTGAGAATTGTCATCTTGTGACTCAGTGAAGAGTTTTCATGGCGAGCATTAAAGAAATTGACGAGGCCGAGGAGATTAGTTTACAACGTGTGTGATGTATGAAAGGGTGTGGATTCTAAATTACAGGTGTGACCCCGGAGAGCTCACGTCAGCTGTGATTTATTGGGTTTGTCGGTCACTAGAAAGAGTTCAAATATGGGAGGTCTGAACTTCCTGTTATCTTTGACCTCGGCTGACCTCTCATCGAGTCAACTCGTCTACTGTGTTTCCAAAGCTCACGTGAAATTCATCACAAGTTCACATAAAAGAAACCTCTGAAGGCTGATCTGAATTAAATATCTACGCAAGACGATCAACACACACGTGACCCTTCCTGTGAAATATACTAAAGTCTCAATCGAAATATCGGAATGAACCTTTCATTTCCCTGTGATTTTACTCTTTCATGTGGCCATACACTGTCAATATTTAAGATATCATGGTTATGTTTGCACATAATGTTCTTTACATAATGTATAGAAAACAGTTTGCTGTGTTATCACAGGCAGGGCTACAAACGCATAACAGAGAAATGTTCACTGGTGTTTTTGCTGTATAATGGTACAACATCCAAAGTGTTTATGTAGTGCTGTTCTTTCATCTTTGTGATCTTTTGAGGAAAAACTACAGTGGTATCGATCTGAAGTGATGGACTGACCGATAGTGAATAGCAGACATTTTTTTCAGGTCAGCAGGACTGAAGTATTACAAGCATCACAATTATGAACACGAATGTAAACAAAACAATTGCCAGAAAATGTAAAGATCTAATTTTCTTCCAGTTAACTTCTCATGTGACGGTCCACGTCAGAAAATACTATAGTACGATATTAAAAATATCGTAAAAAGGTCAAAAATTATGTTTTTTATTGTGTTGGTAAAATCAAAACAAAACAACTGCAGTTTGATAGATTTTAATATTTTAAGAGTTACCAAACTCTTCATATACTGTTGACTACAGTAAACTCTTGTAGATTCTAAAGTGTTTTTCAACCTTACTACAATAAATACCAGGAAATCTTTCAAGTCAGCAGGACTGAAGCTTTACAAGCATCACATTTCTGTTCATGAACAGAAAAATCCCCAGAATCAGAAAGACTCAAAAGCTTCAGAAATTTTTTTAATTTCTTCCTGTTGACTTTTCAGCGGCAATGTTTGATGAGATTATAAATGCTGTACGAATTATGTAACAATCCAAGTGAAAACAATTCTAAAGTATAATATAATATTTACCAAAGTAAACTTTAGTCAAATTTCCAGCGTTTTTGAACCGTGCTACAGTACTTACTGTGGTGCATTTATTTACTGAGGTTAACACAACAGATCTCGACATATTGCTAAACTTTACATAATATACTACAGTGCTTTTTCATGGAGGAATGTAACTTGTAAATGTTACGGAGTTGTGATTAAAGACTGAACAGCCATTGACAGCATCTCTTTCCTCATCTGACATACGTTCCAAAAAGTGATAAATGACTATGAAAAGATTGCAATAGCTTAAACTGAACAATTAATCTGATAAGACGGGTTTATTTGCTCTGCTTTAGTCTACTGTTGGAGGATAACATCTACATTAATCTTCCTCATTTTCGCGCGTCTGTTCCACCACCTCATGCTTTTTTGCTGTGGCATTGTGTATTTAGTCAGTGGTTTCATTCTCAACTCTTCAATGCAACTATCATGTGTGATATAACAAATAAATGATACGATTTTAGAAACACCGTTTAGAGTTGATCAATTTCGAACAAAAAGACATGCAATTGATGCAAAGATCACCTCTCTTCACCAGTTGTGATATTTATTTCTAGTTATATTTATTGGTCGCATGCATGCATCTGTATGTACACGTGATGAACACACTGACCCTCACACGGTCGGCTTTTTAACTTCTCATCTGAAGTGGAGTGTGCGGTTTCTCACATACATGTTCAACACTCCAGTGTAAAAAGCATGTAGTGTAAACAAATCACGTTACGTAAACACTAACACTGGTGGTGGGGAGGGGGCGCGGGGGTCCGGTGGGTGGGTGCTGGGGTCGCGGGGTTAAGAACCTGCTCGCGTCCCCCCTCGTTCTCGAGATGAAGCTAAAACAAAAGCCTGTAATTACGATTTAGCGTTTCAATCCCACCGCACATTTCTGAGTGATTTGACAGGTCAACAAGCAGTCTGTTCGCTTCAACCTGTGTTTACCTCATCTTGCAGCGCCGGTTATCTCAGGCTGACTGCGACGGATTATTAGGTGAATGTGATTTAGTGCCGTGAGGAGAAGCATCACTTACTTCCACAACTTCACAAGTGTCCTTAAATCAACTCATGGGATCTCCGCGGTCTCCTCCGGCGTCTCAACGAGGTGCCTCCAGAAACTGTTCTACAAACGTCAACGATAACATTATCAGATTTTATTCACAATAAGATTCATGAAGACTGTGTCCTGAAAATAACTCTAATAACACTGTGATATTTTAAGACGTGCTTTGAGGTCAGAGTCACGACCAGGTTTTCCATTAGATGTTGATACTAGAACACTTTGTGGAAAACTGTTTGTCAAAGCAAAGGCTTCACTTGGATGTGTAGTTTTTCACGTTTGCTTTCATACGCAGGGGATTCGAACCTGACACGTTTTAATGTTCCACAATCTGAGTCTTGTCCCAATAATACTGTCTCTTTGAAGCCCAGATGTTTTACTGTGTCCTTCTAAATGGATACCATGAGCTTACTTCAATTAGTTTTTTTTTTGTGTAACAGATTCGATTTCTATATTCATACACAGCACTAATGTAAGGTCATGTACTGTAGTAGTATTTGGTATTATTCCTCATGATGTCAGACAGATTTTACCTCTCAGCCACTCCAGAGATGCCGCTGTTATTCTCTTCCCACCTGCAGAGAGCAATATCCTAAATCCATATTAGTGCCTCCCTGAAAGCTTTGGCAAACAGATGGTTCTACAAATCCTAGATGGGACATGTGTTCATGAGACACCGCCCGAAAAAACACTCACATTTCCCGTCCAGGCGGGATTTATGGTTTGACTTCAAAGCGGTTCGGATGGAAACTTCATCGTTCGTTCGTAGCTCGAGAGCTCTCAATTATATTTCATTTCGGCATCAGATGTGTCTCAGATGTTTCGTGTAACTTCCTAGGAAGAAATAAAAAAGGAAACAAATGAGATTGTGGATATACTTAGAGCTATGAGACGAGTGTGGAGGGCTTGTGTCAGATCATGAGGTCTTCAGAGAAAAGCATGAGAAACGTTGATGTCTAGATTTTGGACGTTCAGCTATCGTTGAGAGCCTCACGAGAAAAGCCAAGGTAAAATCTCCTTCCTATTGAGGAGAATCTACTGAGACACTAATAAGAACGCATGTGATGAGTCTGGATCTGACGTTTATTGAGTGATAAAAGAGCACCTATTTATAATGTGATGTTTTTCACAGGTGCATTGTTCATATTTCTCACACAGTTCATGTTTTCATGTCTTACTCAACTCGCTCAACTATATTCTCAGACGTCCTGGTGGTCCCACAAACTTGCACTTGAGTTTGCGTCTGGAGTCGCTCACGTCCCCCCTGCGCGCACTTGAAGCATTCAGTCTCACGTACAGATGCCATCAATCTGCGGCTCGGACTCGTTGTTTGCAGATATCTGAAACCATCGTGTCCCTCACACAAACTGACAGCGGTCGTTTCGCAGGTCATCCGTCAAAATCAAGACTGCTTTACTCATTACGTTCCAGGCGGCTCGGACCATCTGTCTGAAATAAAACAAGTTTATTTACAAATAACCCATGCGTGAATTGATTTCAAATTGTAACATCTTTTCAGTTACATATAAAAAAAAGTTACTTTTGAACGTTACAAATGTTTCCAAATGAATGTTACAAATTACACTTGGTTCTCAAAACTAAAAGAGCAACAAGTGAGTGGGCAGATTATTTTAACTACTTTCTGAGCAGTGTTGGGCAAGTTCCTCTGAAAAGTAATTAAATACTAGTTACTTATTACATATTCAATAGTGTCATTACTGTACAAATGACTCTCTCCAAAAAATATTTAATTACAATAACTAATTACGTTCTATATCATGCATCAGCTTTGATTAGTTCAGTTATTCAAGGATAGACATAAAACGACTCTTTTAATTCATTAAAATAAATAATATGAAACTAAATAATTCATAATTATTAACTGATCAAAGCTTAACAAATAGGAGGAATATAAATTAAAGCACGGATTTTAAAGGTAGATTTTGATGTCAATTCCACTTTTGCACACAGATATACAGTATTACACACAGTACTTAGTTTAATTACATCAGAAGTAACTGGAATGAAATTACAGAAAAATGTAATTTAATTAGAGTAACTAATTACTTAGTAAGTTACACCCAACACTGTTTATGAAGCAGCTCTTCCAAGGCAGATCATCGTAAAACGTACAAATGCAATTGTTTAAACTGACAAATTAGTCAACTTGTTAAAAAGTTATGAATTGCGGTGAGATTGTGATGTCGTTCCTCTGCGTTTTCATTGGTTCTAAAGTTGAGCATCGGCAGCTTCTGTGCGATGTACGAGATCAAGACGGCAACAGCTTGAAACGTTCTTTTGGGAGTCCTGCGTGTTCTCCTGACTTGTGAAAAGAAGAGTATAGAACATGACGTCTGACAGCTATTGTTTCATCAGTCGAGGGCCGATATATTGAGCTGGGACCCATTCCAACATCAGACATTTCGTCTTTGTCCCCCATTATGATAATCTCACATCTTGGCTCAGAACACAGCCGTCTGGGTCTGCTGAAATTCCCCACAGATACCTCGGACATTCCCTGTCGCGCATTCCAGCTTTCGCCTTTTATTTGATCCTCATGGTTTGGATAAATCTGCTGAGCCAAAAACAACAGAGGAGTTCAAACCCTCCAGACAATATTGCGTTGGGTTGCTTTAACTCGATAGAAATCTACAGAATGTGCGCTTTAATAACACAGCGTTTCTTCACAGTGTCGTTTAATCGCATTTAATCACGAGCGGTTTTCTCTCCGGACGTCGTAATGGCACACTTGATGACTGGCTGTCCGCTGAGACCTCTGGGTCTTAATCAGAGAGCGCAGGCAGGCGGCTGAATTGCCGGGCCGTGTTGACAGGCGTAATGGGACGTGATTGAGTTCTTCAACAGGTTGTGTTGGGTCAAGGCATCTGTTGTGGCCCTCGAGCTAGACTCATTCAATGCCACCTTTGTCTTAAACCGGCGGCTTTAAGACGCAAAACTTTCTATTGTGTCGTTTCTAGGTCAGCTGATGCGTTTCGAATACAAGATTAGCCAAAGGAAAACAACAATGCGTGTTTGGACATTGTTTGTCGTCCTGTCTGCCGATTGGGTGTTCGTAATGCGTTGCTGCACTAATAAGTTCCCTTCTTCACTAATGACACACTCATTACTACAGAACGTCTGGCCTGCATTCCTTAATACTTACTCAGGGTTCAGGAAAATTGACTATGATGATGTCATCTTGTTTGTATTGCCATCATGTAGAACGTTCTGCTTTAGGACACAAAACATCAGGTCAACACCGAATCAAACTGGCTATCCTACAAAATGAAACTAAAATATATTTATATTGATAATATAGATTATAATTATTTATGATATAATATAAACATATTTAAGATATAGCATACATAATACAAAATAAGTAAAACATCTATATTTTTATTTATATATTTCACAATCTGAAGAACGTAATTTATCAGTCGTGGTTTAGGGCACGGACTGTTTGATTTCAAGTCGGACGGTATTTTTTTTTGATGCAGCATATAGAAATTGTGCCGTTTTTGTTTCTGTAATGCTTAGTCTATGTGAAAGTTTCCTGTCTCTAGTCTATACCTGTGTGATGTTAAAAGGTCACCGTATCATGAAATACAGTAAAAGGATCCTGTTTTCTGAGAGAAAAATGTTAAAAATCTTTATGCGAGTCTTTCTTCAGTGAAAGACAAAAGAAGATATTTTGAGAAATGTCTCAGTGGTTTTGTGTGAAGTCGTTGAAGTTCGGTTACCAACATTCTTCAAAATATCTTCTTGTTTGTTCTGCAGAAGAAAGAAACCCTAACAGGTTTGACATGACGTGAAGATGAGTAAATAATAAAAACTCTCATTTAAATCTTTCTTTAAAGGGACAGTTCACCCAAATATAAAAATTCTGTCATCATTTAGTCACCCCAAACCTTTTTATGATCGAAAATGAAAATAGAAGTAGAAAGATGTTTGGAAGAACGTTAGTTATTTTCAGGTCCGGGACATCATCCACTACCAAAGTAGGAAACATTATAGGGAACAGAACAAATTCTTAAGAATGTCTCATTTTGTGTTCAACTGAACAAAACATTTACAATTTTGTTTTCCTACTTGGGTGGTGGATGATGTCCCGGAACTGAACATTGCTCACATACTTTGTGTTCAACACGTATGACATTTCACGAGGTTAACTAAAGGATGACAGAATTTTCATTTTTGGTTGAACTGTCCCTTTAAGGATTAACTTTAAGTATTAACAAAATCAACTGGAAATCTCACCGCTGTCCAAACGAAAGCTGCAAGATCTCACTTGTATTTGTTCTTTCTTACATGGGAGATCATAGCACACATTGATACAGACCTGCCTGTGTCTCTCAGAGGATTGAGCCGTCAGTTTCTCCTGATGTCACAGATGTTTCTGATCTTTAATTCCTCACACCTGCAGTCTGCCATCCCGAACGGCCTCCCAGAGTGACCTGTCAACAGCACCGCTTCTGAAGAAAACACTGGAAACACTTCCACGCCGACACGTGCAGAAATGCCTCTGTTAAAAGTAGAGCGGGTCTGATGTAAAATCGACATTTTCAGTGCACAGGAGAGAAGACACAGATGGGGTCAGACTGTAAACACGGTAAACATTGAAGTCTTAATGTGATCAACAAAACACAGATGACAAAACATCAGCGAAACAATACACAAGACCTCATGAAAAACTTACACCAGATTCAGATTTTTGTGTAAATCTCAACATGGCTGTCCCACCAAGACACATTGAGAGTTTTTACAAACGCTGACGCAACACTTCAGAGATGCGTGAGCTGTCATCAGGTGGCGTTCAGAAGGTTTTGGGGTCTGGCTGCCGCATGAGCACATCGGTGAGTGTGACAGGAAGATCTCAGGGGTCAGCATGGATGGCATGTGTTTGTTGGGCGACTCCAGCAGCACGTTAAGACGATGACCTAAAGACCACACACACATTCACAGGCCGGCTGTTGTGCTCCGCTTGAAAGACTTTCTGGACACGCATTGCTCTCGATTTCCTTCTTTATGGTCACTTATTCATCTGATGAATGCTGATTTCTGCCGTGTTTGTGTGCTTGGAATGCATCGGAGATGTTGGGTACCATCACATTGGTTTGAAGGAACGTGAATGATTCTCATTATGTTGTTTTGTGGTCGGGTGAATCTTTGTGTGTGTGTGTGTGTGTTTGACGGGGTTTTGTCTGCTCAGTGTCCTCAGATGGCATCACATTTACTTGTGTTGCTGCTTGACATGAATGCTGTTTTTTTGTTAGCTAAATTTGTCTCTTAATGTGTTTGTAATTCCTTTCACGAGAAGGCGCATCGTTTTGATCTTACACAAAGGAGAAAAATAACGCAACGAGCACTCATGCAACTCAAATGAAATAAAAGGATATTTCATGTGAAAATCATTTACGAATTTGTGTAAAGCTGCTACACAACAATGCACAAGGAGGAAAGCAATGTAGAAATAAACCCTAATGGAATAGAACGACGGGAAGATTTTACAGGATTACAATCAATTCAAAAGAAACTAATATAATATTTTTTTTTCAAACAAAAGAAAAATGCTCAAGAGCGCACACACACACACACACACACAAACACAGACAGACACGTATATACCTTCTATATACCATGAAAACATGAGTGGAGCATTATGGGATACTTTAATACAATACAATGGATAATTTGTGATAGAAATATGATTTTCCTTGAATGTTATTTAATTAAAATTCTACTTAAATGTTTTACTATAAATTACTGTGTAACTGTGTACAAGAAATGTCTGTCATACTGCCATGTTAGTTGGAACTGCACCCAAGTTTTTCACCGACTGTTGCACCTGTGTATATGGTTGAGTGACAATAAAGGGATTTGATTTGATTAAATGTGTGTGTTTTTTTGTGTTTTTATAAATATATGAAGAGTTTGGTTCCAACATGAGATAGCATAAAATGCGGTAACATAAAATCATGTTTTTTATTGTGCATTCCAATTAATATCAATCAAAGTGCAGTTGGTTTGTGTTGATTTACTACATTATTACCAAAAAATACGGCTAACTAACATAATGAAACACAATACAAACATGATTTTTGAAAAAAAAAGTTTTTTTTTAAAGTTTTCTCATTTCGGAACCAAACCCTTTATATATATATAAATATATAAATAATACAAATAAATAAATAATAAGGAATATAAATATATATATATATATAATAAAAATAAATGTTAAGAAAAAAAATATATACGTAATAAAATAAAATATATATACATATATTATATAATACAAATAAATAAATAATGAGAAATATAAATATATGTATACTGTATATACATATTTAATAAAAAAGAAAGTATAAAAAATATATAAAAAAAAAATATATATATATATATATATATATAATAAAACTAAATAAATAAATATTAAGGAATATAAATATATACATATATACATAATACAATATATATATATTTATTTATATATATATATATATATATATATATATATATATATATATATATATTTTACACAAATAAAAAAATGTATAAAGTAGTGCTTCTTTACCATCTTTAACCACATTCACATTACAGCGCTTAAACGACAAATCCACATTTCATATTCATGAGAATTTCATATTCCCATGGCTTTGAAAGAAACAGCAGCGTACAAGGCATCTCTTCAATAAAGAAGAGACAAATGAATATGCGAATGATTCCTCGAGTCCCGCTAATGGGAAAATCATTTCATCCGTAAATTGATAAAGATTGAGGACAGATGCTGATACCCTTTTGTTTTATCCCAACAATAGAATCAAGGGGACGACGCTGAATGAAATGACTGCACATTTCACACTGAAACGCATCTGTGCGCCCGGGGTCTCGCCGGGCTGTGCCAAGACTCCCGGTTCCACTTTCACACTTCCACCGGTCTGTCAGCGACAGCTTCTGCTGGGTTCCTCCTGATAAATCGGCAGATAACAGGCGTGGCCGGTGGTCATTGTTTCACGGGGGCAAAGTGTTTAAAATGAATTTAGCCGGTCAGTGCGGAGGATTCATTTCGCATTATGTACAAGAGGCCCGCTCCAAAAAATGTATCGGGTAGCATGCCAAACTCTGTAATCGGGGTTCCTCGCAGGGCTCGCGGCCTATACAAAGAGCCAAAGACAATCAGGTCTGTTAGCTATGCATGCCAATCTGTTACCGTGGTTAAGGGGCAACAGTTGGGGGGAATGGTGCCACGCAGGGGCAACAAGCACACAAATACAATTACCCCTCATGAACCAACACCTTCAACTCTGACAGTTCTCACTGTCTGAAGAAAAGACGAAGGAGGGATTCTGGAATGTTCTCATTCATGACTTAACTGTTGCTGGTCATTCTGGATGTCAGCGAGAGCGACGCGTTTATCCTGAAGATTCAGACAGGTGGTGCGCAGTCCAGCATCATATCACCGCCGTCTCATTCACCGCACACACAAACATCAGAAAAACACTGAAAATGTTTCTCTTGGACAGCAATGACGTGGCGTAAAAGAAACATTTTTCTTCTTCTGATGGTGATTCTGAAATGTGAACAGCGTCTCAAACTGTACTAAAGCTTCATTCTTGAACTCTATCAACATTACATCATCTTTGTGTCTCAATAGTTTCACCTCATACTTAGGAAATGTTTCTTTGCAAATGTTTAGAAAAATACAATCGATATCACAATAAAATGCACTTTTCTCCTTTTTTTAAGTACTTATGTCTTCATACTTCTATTTCTATTTCTGAGATATGTTTAAAACACAATTTAATTAAAAACATCTTCAAATAGTAAACTTTAAAATGAGAACTTTCAAAAAAGAAGACAATGGATCATTGTGTGCTTTCTAGATAAAAACATCACATAATCTGACAAAACCTCCAACATGAAAAACACTGTAGTATATTCAAGTAATTGTTCATGTACACCAGAGCATTCTGTAGTTTTAACCATGATAAAATAATCAACTTCAGGACACATTTACTGAGGTGAAGTTCAAAACCACTATAGGATTAAGTTTGCCATAGTAAATCCTAAAGGATGTGGGATGAAAGCAGGTAATAAGAGACATGAATATATTTCAAGCTAATTTAACATACACATATATACGGCTCATTGTTCCTGCAGTCGTTCTCGGTCTTGAGGTCAGATGCAGAAGGCCACGGACTCGCTCTCTCCCTCAAAAGAGACTGTGATTTGTAAACCCTTTCATTGGCTGCTGGAGGAGCTGTACGGCGGTAAAGGCCAGAGGAGAGATGGAGAAGAGGCTCATAATGAACTACTGTGTGCGGCAGGGTCGTGGGAAACGCATTGCCACGCTGTTATTGTGATATTTCAGCCAGGACTCGGGACTGACCCTCCTAAAGACACATTGTGGTGAGCGGCGTGCTAATGGGGGAGCCGCTCGCCCATACGACAATAGACGCATCTCCACGCGGTGGCCTCCCCCCAACCCGCGGCCCCGCGCTGCATGCGTGCCGAGGTGCCCGAAGGGAGGTTGTGTGAGGACGAGCTCATTTTAATGCAGTTAGTAGGTGAATGGCTTTAGTACGCGCACTTAATGGAAGAGCTACATCATTAGAGAGAGCGCTTCAACCACATCTTCACCTCGCCCTTTGGCCTTCGCTTCCCTCCGTGAATGCCGGGACAAAGCTGTTTTGATATGCTGGGTGTTTTTGGCCATGTGTGAATGTATGCCAGGCTTATGTTTGTTAAGGCAATCATGTTGCTTTTACTTTTATACTTTTTCATATTTCAGTTGTTTCTCCAATAAGATTACGCTTCATTTTGAGAGAAACACTCATTAAACCTCAATCAAATCTTTATGAGACATCCAGATGAGTAAACTGAAGATTTGCCAAGTTTGAAATCATGTCGACATTATTATTATTATAGACGGTTTCATCTTAACAACATAAACAAACGTTCCCGCGCATGCGCACTTTTGTGACCCCTACTTCATTTCCGGTACACATTCACAAACAATAGAGCGCGTGTATTTTATTTCTGATAACACGCAAAAGAAGCCAAGAACCGTAGATGGCTAGAATCGTCTCTCCAATATTTTGAACTTAGACTGCGAAACCAAACTCAACCGCTAGATGTCAAAGTACCATACGGTTTGTTTAAATGCGTCAAAACTACAGGACCCATTCAAAAAATCGTTGATTTAATAAAATGAACATACATCAAAATTCAACAAATCGTTTATTTAATCACATTATTATAAAGTAAATTACTAATACAAATGAATATGAACATAAATTGAATAAAATATTTAAATTGTTACATTATTTGACACTAGCAAAACAGGAAACCGGAAGTTAACCGGGGGTCAGGCGCGCGTGTCCGATGAAACGGTCTTTACAGATTTCAATACGAACGCAATCTGGTTAAGGAAAAATGTATAAGAAATGTTTATTTTAGCCTTACAACCGATGAATTCATTTTTATTGTACACCTTCATTCGAATGTTCTTATTTATATTTCTCTCAAGCAATTTTACAAGCAACAACTGAAAGTTGTGAAAAACAACCGAGAACTCAAACCTCAAGGGCAAACATAAAACTTTCCTTTGCTAACTTGGAAGACTCTCGCTTGGCAGACGATGAAACGAAAAAAAATCCTAACTATGGACCAAAATATCAAAAGCAACCACATCCCAAACCGTTATAAATAAGCTTAACATTTCAACGAGGTTTAAACATTTGAAACTCAAACATTCTTGAAATCAAACAAAGAGAAACTTTCAAAGCAAGCTTGAGCATCAAGCTGACTTATTGCACGTCGGTTGAAGACGTGTCAAAGTAAGTAAAAGTTTAAGTACGTGCCGTGCGTTTGAAACGGCGTGTTAATGTCATGTGATAATTGGGCAGGTCTGTTTGGGTCAAGTTGGAGCGTTCAAACCGAGCTGACAGAGGTATGAAGCGCCGCAGGCGGGGAGGCAAGCGCGGGTCACTGGAGTGTGGAAAAAAAGACCTTTGCATTGTCCCGTCCACTGACCTTTTGACCCGCTATGTCACTTCCTCTGTGTTCGGTCTTCTCGTTTCTCATGGCCACGCCCGCTAGACTTTACTCCGTAGTGTCCGATCGAGTATCCTTAGTTCTCCTGGCAGGTCCAAAAGTGATTGAGCGAGGCTCATCCAATCAAGGGCGTTTCCAACCCTGAGGGCTGCACAGGGACTAAATGAGTCACAGCCCTCCATCCCTCTCTTTCTTTCTTTTTCTGTGTGTAGAACCTTTAAGGCAAAACTCAATCAAGGTCATATTCTGAGGGATAAAATGCCCGCTTTTCTAGTTCAAAATCTGTTTTCTGCCAATAACAGGGTGGACCAAAATAAGTTCACCTAAAAAAATGCCATGTGTGTTAAATTGTGCCATTATGAAACTTTTTCACTCAAAATCTGAATTCTTTAAGCATTTTCATCCCCATGTCACTTCCAAGCTGCATGAGTTCACGCAACACAAAAGAAGATATTTTGAGGAACGTTGATAAGCAAACAACACTGAACTCCATGGACTTCCATCTTTTGAACACAAAACCACTGAGTGATTTCTCAAAAATCTTCTTTGTGATCCACTGTAACCACACGAGAGTGAATAAATGTTGACTGAATTTATATTTTTGGGTGAACTTTCCCTTTAAGCCCTTCGACACAAAGCCGCGAGCAACTTCATGGGAAAACACATCCAGTGGCCTTGTGTCGTCAGATGTGTCTGCTAAAGACAAAACAATAATCTACAATATCAGCCACCTGCTGTCTGACAGGCAAAACTGAGATGCTGCATAATCTTACCACAAACAAACAACGATGTATAGATAACAGATTCACAAAGCATTGAGGGAGCGAGAGACAATGACCGACATGAAATTGTGTTCAGGTTTAATCCTGCACTCATCCTGTAAGAAGAAAACAAGGGTCAGTATTTCTAGAGAAGATGGTCACGGTTAGGGTTCTGACCCTGACTGACCTCTTGGCCAATATGGAGGCTGCCCAAACAGGTCAAACATATGTCAAGGATAATTTGAGGTCAAACGAAGCTATCCCGACGTAATCTGCTTTGAAATGCGGCAAGCATTTGCTTTGTTGAACAATTCTGATGAGTTTGAAGAAGAGCCGCTGTTTAAAGGGTTTATTGGGCCTTAAATGCTACACAAACTGGCTTGAAAGACTCTGCAAACATGAAGAGATGATCTCTGGTCGGCAAAGACATCAAAGTACCTCAGCGGAAAAGAAGATCCGTGCAACGCTTCTGAAACTCTCAGTCAGAATTCGACAGGTTACTCTGTTGCTCTTCTTAATAATAAAGAGTCTTTATGATTACTGCACATATTTTTAAACGGCTAGTGCAATTCTGACTTCTTTACATGGTTAAAGGCCTCATGCTTAACATGGTCAACTTGTCAAAAAACGAACTGGACGTATGGCGTTGTATTTTTGTGCTTGATACACTCCCCTAGCGTTCTTGTAGGTTTCGAAAAGTTTTTTTCGAACATGAAATTCCGTTTCGTAACAACTTTTCTTAGTCCCTTATTGGATAATTCTCCTGAAAAAGCATGCCCAGCGGGAGTGAGAGAAAGGGCACGCCCAACAATGTGCTCCTTTGTTCACAAAGTTTAACTGTGCATGTGTGCTCACTGAAATGCAGTGAGCACACAAACACAGTTAAACTTTGTTTTATAAACGGTGGATATAACGCTGGATCTGATCGATGGCGATGAGTCATATGTCTGTGTTTTGTCGGCAATCTGTGCATACGTGCATAATGTAAACAACACAAACATATAGTGGAACAACAGTTATGCAGGGAGAATGGGATGATGTTTTGTGTGCATGCATTCAGGACGCCATCTGTTTTCAGAAAAAATCGCATAGCTGTATCTGTCTTTATAAATGCAATAAAACTAAAGACTCTTTGAAGATAAGAGGTATGCAGTACTACTCTATAGGTACTCAAGATTAATATAAGATTGTGTGTTTCAGCCGCTTTAAAAATGACTCGGATCACTCAATGGTATGAAATCTTCCAATTTGTGTGTTTCAGATTTTAAGTTCAATTGCTCAGAATTGCGTAAAGCGAATATCAAAACTGCTCACCTTTGTGTCCGCAGCTGCATCTGTTGAACACCCCGCGCTCTGATCCGTCCGAGTCGCTCGACTTCTGGTCCGGGATTTTGATTGACAGCTCGGCTTAATATGTCCCTAAGCCTTTATCTATAGAGTCAGGGGTCAAAGGATTAGTGTCCCAGGTCAAGTATAGCACCTGTGTGTCAATATAAAGCACACAAAGGGGTCAATCTGCAAAAAGAGAGAGATTTTTTTGCAGGAATGCACTAATGGCGACGAAGATCCTGGAGATGACGTTTCTGTGTGCATGTCTGACGTCAAACTTTCAGAAAAAGATTTCCCACAAACGCTTTTCTCCAGTGAATGAGACCATGTGCACAAGCTTTTATCTATAGCGCAACAAAGTTCATGTGCAATATGCTCATCTATAAAGTTTTGTTCACCTGCGTTTTCCTCAATTTACTTTCAATTTATGACAAGACCCCTAAGAAATCTTCTAAACATAATTTGATTTTGGACTGACATAATGAGTAAATACTGACAAAGGGTTATTTTTGGATGACTCGTTCCTTTGAATGTGTACACTAACACCTTCTGAAAACGCCCGTGATCCCGGCGAGCATGACGAGGGTTGCCTTGTGCTTAACCCAAAGAAACTTTCCCAGCACTTTGTTTAAACACTCACAATTAAAGCGCTCTTACAAAATGCTGAATGTTCGGGGAGTCTTAACGCGTCCATTCAGAGCTATGAGAGGGGGTCTCTGAGGGGATGGAGGTTATCAGATACCAACGGCAGGGAAAGTGAAACGCGTTGTGTGTTTGTGAGCGAGGCGCTTTTAGGGCTAAATGGATGTGGCTTTAAAAGGCCTAGATTACAGTAAAGCTGGCCTACGTGTTCCTTTTGGCATCTGCTCTTTCTCCACCTGTGAGGCCTTGTGCCTCGGCCCTTCTTTTCAGCAACCTATGGGGAGAGAAATCAGTTAGAAGAGGACAAGGATCATCCGAAGAAATGTCTTTCAAGACAAACTTGACCTGAGTTGGATAGAAAATCAAACACAGAAATAACAAGATTTCACTCTTTGCTGAATTGCGCAGGTTATAGTTTGTTCTGTTAGATTTGTGGAGTCATAAAAAATGTTTAGCACTGAGTGAGATTAAAATAATTGAATTGAAAACGGAACAAAGTGGAATTGAAATCATAGTCCGTCTCTTCTGAGAAAATGGACCCGAAGACCAACCTTTTTATCTAGAGAAGGGTGTACATCTCATACCACAAATAAGCTATTTCATGTGCAGATGAGATATTCAGATTTTACATATTGCTTTTACATCCTCATCAACTCTAACATTAACATTCATTCATTTAGCAGACGCGTTTACCCAAATGTTATTGTTTAAGGTCAGATATAAAACCTTTTATTTAAAACACCAAACTTACTAACTAGATCTAAAGATTATTAAAAAATATTTTGGAAAAACCTCTGGAGTTTCTCTATGGACCAGCGGCTCAGCATTCAGGCTGGGAATGCTGGGGTCGCCAAACAAAACCGGCCCGTTGCGTTTTCTGTGACGGTTGTTCGGTTGTTTAAGGGAGGGTTTGTGGATCAGTAAGTAGCGGAGAGAAAAGCATGATTTTGAAAAGAGAGAAAGAGTCTAAAGGGTGTTCTCTGACTCGTAACCTTTGTTCTGTTTGGAAAGGGGCTAATGTTCTCCAAGCTCTCTCATAACAATCAAAGAGGGAGCTGCCCTTCAAGCCACCAGGGCCTCCTCCTCCTCGTCGGTTTCCATCTATTCCAGTCCCACTCTTCTGGACGAATAATGCCGGCCTTTGTAAATATCGGGCCACATATAGAATCTTTAGCAACCTATGAGGTCGTAATTGACTAATAGTGGGGATCCCGTGGGAGATGGGCGATTCCTAAGGATGAATTATATTACCGGTTAATTGATTCCTTTATTGATGTTTTTGTTAAGGAGGTGAAAGCTAAGACGCACTGAGATGTCAACAGTTGTAGACTTCGCTGTGGTCTGACACAATAAAGACCCACAGTTGAAACTCCCAAACGGAGGAGAACGCTTTCTCGGCAGTTTGTAGTGTAACAAAAGTGATGAGGGAGTAAACAAAGATGACAATGATCTACTTTTCCTGAATGTTAAACACTGCGGCATGTCTTGCCTTGTAAGATCTGCGCAGCATTCTCATGAAGCGCTCGGCGTTTACTGTATTCTGACAGACGGACCTTTATCACCGCTGTTGTTTTTCTCACACCTCCCACGTCACGCTCTCATCCCGTCTACAAACATGCAAGTGTTTATCATTGTCTTTTCTTGCTTTCCGTCTGCATTCGTCAATGGGATTTGTTTGGGAAAATTTCATTTGTTTTGACTGTCAATTGCAATCTTATTATGGTCACTCAGATATCATCTTTGCTCAAGTTTGTACATTTAACCAAGACAGAAAACAAGAAGAAACTCCTGCCTTTGAGAAAGAAGGCCTTATATTCTTTTTTTGGTGATTGGTGGTGTAGTTTTGGCTAACTGGACAGGAGAGTTCGAACAAAACATGATGAGATGGTTTTGTAATTTTAATTAGGGATTTTCATGCTCTCGACTGATAAAAGTGCAAACAAAAATAAATATTAAGAACCCTTTAAACTTGCCATGATCTTTATCAAATATCAATAAGATGACAGTATTTAGAAATATCTTGCAATATGTAACTGTATGTTTATTTTAAATACACACTCAACCAGTGTTGATAATTGTGATAATAAACAGTGATAATTGATAACTAGTTACTAATGACATATTCAATTGTGCCATTAGATTATTTTACAAATGACTCTCTCCAAAAAGTATTTAATTACTTATTATTAATTATATTCTATATCCTATATCAACCTTGATTAGTTAAGTGATTCAAGGATGGACATGAAACGACTCTTTAATTCATTCAAATTTATTAAATTTATCTAAATTATTTAATGACCAAAGTATTACAAATGTGAGAATTATACATTAAAGCGCAGAGTTAAGTTCCACTACATCAACGCTTGCTAAACAATAACAAAACCATGCAAAACATTTAACAGTCCTAATCGTCGCCCTCATATTAAACGTGTTTTACAAAATAATAGAATTTGATATGAAACACTTTGTTTTCATTCTTCATAATAAGTTGCAAAAATCAGGTCCACTAGATGCCTGATCGTGAGAAGCGGTGTAGAGCGCGAGACAGACTCTTCATGCCAGAGGATTTTCACTAACTGATGCGTTTATAGTGAAGGTGACTGTGCGCAAGCGTTTTTAATTCATTTCTACGGAGGCCAAAGATAGCCACGATCAGAGCCATTGATAGTGAGAGTCACAGGTGAGGTGCAGGTGTCACAGGCATTGATGGCTGTATGATGCTCACTAAAGATATATTATTGACTAATACCGTTTACGTAAATCCAGCGTTGTGCTACATGGAAAAACAACTGTTGTATGTTTTAGTATTATTAACCATAGTAAACCGTATTAAAAATCATATATAGCCTACTCTAGTGTTTTTTAATCTTACTGTAGTAAAAACTAAGGTACAGGCTACCACAGTATTTACTACTGTTCTGCCATTCACTATTGGTAGGCCTATGACAGTATTCAACAGGATACATTAGTGTAGTAATTCTAATATACTACAGTAAACAGCAATTTATAATGATTTACTATAATAAATACGAAAGAACTGTGGGGTTTGTACACTAGAGGGTGCACACATTATTTATTTGTTTGAAGGACATTCAGATTTTACACAGTCGCTCATGTTTACCCTTGACATCAGTGAATGTGAGTTGACTTTACCCTACACTGTGTGGGTTTGATTCATACAGACAATATCCAGGAGTAAAATCGATTGATTTCTCTAATCTTAAAACAGAGCAACAATAGCCGGTCAACAAGAGAGTTGTTGCGTCAGTCACAGCATCGGAGAAAAAAAAAGACAAACCCATTGAAAGCCATGTTTGCTCAGTTTGGTGTACCCGGTCAATAGGGAAGATGATCAAAGACTTTCTTTTTGATGTTTTACAGGGTTTTGTGTGAAGGCAGATTCACCTGTGTTGATACGGGATGCTCCGCAGCCCGCCGTCACAGCGTGTGAACCACAATGTACAAATATGCTCCTGTCAACACCCGGCCCACACCGACACTGTGCGTTTAAAGATCCACACAGAACACTTTCAGAAGGGCCTGTGTTAAATCAGCGATGCGCGTGCAAGCCCCCACCAACCTTGTGCCAGCGCTTGTGTCAAAAAGCAGCGATAACAATTCAGAAAATGTCAACACTAGGTTTGGCTTTTAAATCATTTGCGGCCCGCAGAAATCTATTACTTTAAAAAAGATCTCTTATTGTCGACTTGTAACCCACATTTGGATCAATATGGTTTTCCATTTATTGGGAGTGAAGCGCTCGTGAATCAGTCCTGAAGATTCAGATGAGTGTGTCGAGTGTGTGCGGTCCTGTTGGTGTATTGTATGAGATTGGCTGCGACTTTGCTGTGCCCAGGCGAGGGGGGTGGGGGGGCTTTGCTGGCAGGCATGGCTAATCCTTAATGCACCTGATGTGCGTGAGCCCATCTCGGGCCACTCGGGCTGATGCAGATTGACTGGACGCGCCCGGTGCCCTGCAGCGAGGCTCTCGGCCCGCCTGACCCCCGACCCATGGTCCAAATTTGGGTGAACAGCAGCCGTAACGGGCACCATGTGGAGCGCGGTGTAAGCTTCCTCAGGGGCCTGTCACATTGCCCTGGCACAGAATTCTGTCATCACCCCCCGCTTTCCAAAAACAGACGCAGATGACCTCTGCATGCACTCCTGCATCACTCACATCCGCACAGGACAACAGATTTACTGTATACATATATTCAATTCTGTGATTTTGGGGATTTAGATGAAAATCCTTGAAAGTGTCAACGAATTGGGCATAGAAAAGCAATTCTGTTTCCTTTCGAGCCGGGAATTCTGCTTCATACGTGTGGGAATGTCAGAAAGAGATCCTATGGGAGTTATGTACTAAGTTAAAAAAAACATACTGGCTTAAATTTTATAAATATCTTTACAAAATGACTTCAATGCAACAAAATAAGTGAATCAACTTTAAGTTCTAAGTTACAGCAACTCACTCTACAAAGTTTGAAACAGTAATTTGAATTATATCATTTTGAAAATCTTAACATTATATTTAAAATCGTATCTGATAAATTATTTATTTTTTAGATTATTCATCCGCCTGACAAGTAGTGCAAAATCAACTTTTATTTAAGCATTCACGTTATATTTAGACAATGTTTTGCTCCAAAGAGACTTTAATCTTCATTTTTATGAGCATTTGTTTTCCCTAAGAATCGAACCCGTGATCTTGAAGTTGCTAACACAATGCTCTACTATTTCTAACATGTCTGTTCCATTTTAGGAAAACATTTTGTAGTTTTAATGGTGCGGTTTGTCTTTTTTTACTTTATTATGGCAGTACAATATTACATTGTACAGTAGATTTAAATATTTTTTTCTTAACACAATAAATGTGTAAAACGTGAGTATTCTGCGGAGACGATGTGCTATTGTATTGTTGCATTGTTGTGGAATGAATCGCAATTTTTTTGTCTCCTCCTCTTTCTTTAGAACTTCCATTCTCCCTCAATAGATATTATTGATTTAAGCCCAAGGCCTTTTCCTCTGACCTGATATGCAGCTTTAAACAAAAGCCAAAACATATCAAATCACTGTGATAAAACTGTGTTTTGTCATAAGATCACACAGGAAGGAAGGCCCTTAAATGTCCAAACAAGCCGAACCTCGGTCTGACCGTGAAATGCGTCTAACGTGTTGTGAATTTCAGGGAGGCTTTTTTTGTGATGGACATAGTTTGGAAGACTGAGCCTCGGGTCTCTAATAACCCAAATTGAGTTGACTTTGTTGTAAGAGGCGAGCCGTACCCTGAGGCGGAGGAGTAAAAGATTTAAAGACTACAATGAAGTCAAGCGTAACCCTTGAAGAGAAAAGAAACGGCTCTTCTAACATGATCTACACACGGCAACGGCATACACGACACCCCCGCACGGCCCGCGTCTTCACATCTGCTATTGTGAACAATACACACGGCATAGTGTGTAAAAGCGATTGTTGACATAGACAGACAATATGTGTGTAATCTCAGTTAAAACTAACATAAAAGACATTTGCGATACATTTTTGGAATCAGTGTACTTGAGAATAATCTCTGGAAAACAAAATGTACATCAGGACTCAATTTCATTGAATAGATGGGATTATGAAATGTAAATGTTGTGTACCACGGTGACAAATATGATAGAAAGATGGTATGAAAAACTTAGAATGGGTTGGGTAAAAGTTGGAGAACCCCAAGCATTATTAATATTTGACCTAATGAGTTAACAAAACGCAGCACAAGTTAATAGAAACTCAACTGTTGGGTGTGTCAATGTTTTACTCAACCGTGAGATGAAAAACATTCTGCTTTTTCAAGTGCAAATACGAACATCGTTTCAGTATATACAAAACATGATTTCATATTACTTGGTTGCTGGTCTAGTCTGATAGTTTTCGAGAGGTTTTTGGTCAGTTTATTCAGACATGGTCATAAACTGACACTAACACAGACCATTGCAGGCCGGATTCAAATCTTATATGCTGGGTTTTGGCCGACTGTTGGGTCAGATATAAATGAATTTAACTCAATGGTTTTGAGCCAGCGCTGGCTTAAAAGCTACCCATCATTTTTCAGAGTGCATCATTCACGTGTAGGCCAGTGAGTTCGCTAGTCACCGTATGTCATCCCAGCATTACTGTGTCAATATTGATTGATATCTTGATTTATTGCCAGGGAGGGAGGGGAACCAGGTGCTGAGTGGAGAGCCGGGTCGGACGCTGGGTGCCGTGAACTTGGTGCTGTATTATTGACGGCGAAGGAACCCGGTGGACGCATTAAAGCCATTGTTTGACTTGGCACGGCGGAGAGCTCCCTGGGGTTCAGCCCATAAAAGGCTTTCTGTTACTAGCTGGAGTGCTTATTGTAGAAAAATTGTCCCTCTGAAAAATTAGCATGCTGCAATGAAGAATGCGTAATGTTGGGCAAATGACAGCTGCTTCGCTGAAACAATAGCTGCGAAATGGCTTTTCCTTCGGTGCACTTCTCATGGAAATGAACCTCACCCACTAGACCCCCCCACCCCCTTTCCTTCTATAGATACGAAGAACATGCGTGTTCACACAACATAACTGGTCCCATTTGAAACCAGTTATTCCCACACCCGCTGTTCCCAACAAGAGCCACTATAGTGAGAATTATGAAGGGCAGTTTGTGATCTGTGTTCTCATTGTGACCATTGAGATATCGAGCTCGATGGATGTTTTATCAAGAAACTTGATAGTGAGTCACCCTAGCTGTCAAACTTCTAATAAAAAGAAAACATCAGCAAACAAGTCAAATTCGTATGCTTAAAAATTTCATTAACATGAATTTGAAAATCTGAAAATAAAGGCTTCTGCTTTCTACATTAGGCACGTTTGACTTCAAAATAGCAATTACTGTTGTGATTATAAAGTGTTTTCATTACCTACTATGAAGAGTGTTATATGATTCAAAAAAGCTCTTTTTTTCTTTCTTTTTTTTAAGGAAACACTGTTGACCGTTTTCATGTGCAGATGAACTGTTCATTTATTTTTTAAATTTAATAGAAAATATAATTAATGCTTGTGTGCTGGACTAAACATAAATCCATTTACATTTGTCAGCTCATTTAGCTATAGGTTGTTTTTTTCACATTCATTTAACACAAACAAACATGCTAAACCATAGAGGTCACTGTACTTGACACAACAAACTTCGGGGTTAGAGTGATGGGGTTCATGAGAGCAGATTTATAAGTGTATTCTGATAGAGAGAGAGAGAGACTCTGGGAGTAGTGTTTAATATGCTGATGTATTCTCTCGGCCTTCAGCTGAAAATAAACCACTGGCCGCTCAGATTTCAGTCACACCAGCAGAATCATCTCAGCTCACCTGGACGTTTATTGTTTGTGATGATGTTATTAAACGACCTGTCTGAACAAATACATCAGAAATCACAGATTAACCATAGTATTTGAAGTAAAACTGTGGTAATGATAAAAAGTACAGTTACCATTATGGTTGGGAATCAAAAATGAATTCCAAGTCTGAAATCAGAAACAAAAGGTTAGGAATTGATTACTTGATACAAAATTGATATTTCAGTTCCTTTTTTCAATTCCTGTGCTAACGCTATCTCGCGGGAATTCATAAAATTGTCACATACCGTAATCTATTCATTCGTGTTCATCAACATGAATTTCTCCCTTTTTTCATGTCCATTTTTGCGTGTCACCCAGCACTACTTTCAATCAAAAGTACTTTAATACGCGATATCTTTCATATGTTTAAATATATATCAATGCAATGTAATGGGAATGCACACCTATTTCACAAATTGGCTCATTCATGAATTCTTGATCTCGAATGATCTTATTCGTATGTTTTGTTAATTTTATGACTTTTCCCCTGTGACGTTAGGTTTAGGGGCGGGGTTAGGGGAGCCATTTATCATCGCTTTGCTACCTCGTAAAACTAGCATTGTAGCTAAATTAGCCTTTGCGCTGTGATTTTGGGTTTGGAGTGCATGTAAGGTGTCGGTTAGCCATTTACTTAAGTATTTGTGACTTCTTTTGATATCAGGTTAGAAATATATATGTGTACATACACACGCGGTCTGTGTATTGAAAACAAGTCTTTCTTGGGACACAAAAAAAAAAGGAAATACACGTTGATGTACACGAAATAATAGATTACAGAATTCAGAAAATTGCATGTGTTAGTTTGTGATGCTGATATCTCAATAAAAGCCCTTATGAATATAAAACATATTTTTACTTTAGTAACAAAAGTTCTGTCACGACAACTCTCGGAGGGTTTATCATGGTAGTTTACGAGAAATATAAATGTATTTGGTCTTGGATGTACAGTGTTTGGCATTTGGTCTTGCAAATATAACATATATGAATAAACCCATGGCTTGCATGATCACCTTGAAGCAGATCTATACTGTGGAGCTGGGGAAGGAGGTGGGTTTCTGAAAGGTGCTGCACTGCTACAACAATCACTAGCCGAGTTTAAAATGTAGAGCAGCAAGCTCATTGGCTGCTGATACGGAAGGAACCAATCAGCTGTGCCATGAAGTAAAGTTATAGATTGGTTTAGACTTTAGGACTGCGCCATCTAGAGTTTCATGCCAGAACTTTCTCTCTCATTTAAACAATAATATCGTAACAGTGACCACACATTTATTTAAACCATCGTAATATAAATGGTAATAAATTCTTCGGAATAGAAACTGATAATGGATAAGAATCGTGATCGATATGATGAATTGCAAATGGTAAAATTCAAACTATACCCTAGACAACTATAATTTCACTATGACAAAAACATGGTTAATTTCTTCAACTTTGGGAAAACATGCTGGTTAAGTATGGATGATGGTTTCAACGGCAGAGTTTTACACATTTTCTAAACTTTGCAATCTGTTTCTATTGTGTATTAAATTGTATAGCCGTTTCTTCACTTTTGCCCAGATTACGCTTCCAACCGACAAACATTTTCATTTGCGTTTCGATGACTTCAATATAACTTAATAATGTATAAAAGAATAATATCACATAACATTACAGGTGTCCTGGTCTTGTCCCACACAAGAGGAAATCTGCAGTATGTGAAATATTCTGTATATTTCTCAACTATGAGCGTTCTGCTTTAAATAAACACCATCAAGAGCCATATTTGGTAGAGCTCGGCGTCCTCTGCGTTTCACTGTGTTTTCATGTTTTGATGGGGTGGATTAAGGAATGAATTTACATTTGTTTAATTAAGTCAGTCTAAGTGGATCCTGTGAAGTATTATAAACCAACACCAGATGTCTTAGACAACAAATATGTGAACAATTCAGAGCTGTTTGCAGATCGTTCGCCGTCATTAGGCCTTCAAACGGACGTTAAACCTTTCATTTGTTTGTCATATTTCCTTTCACAGATGCCGTCGTGTTGATTTAAGACTAAACATTGGAAGGCCCGTCATTCATCACCTTCATGCCTTTTTTTCTCTGCGAACAAGAGCTTTTTCACGTTTTCCCAGTTTTATTTCAAGCTCGCGTTCATCTTTGTTGCGGGAAAATATGCGTGGGTTTATTTGATGGGCACGATTACCATCACAATGTCTTTCTGCAGTACTCCGGGGATGTTTCGGGCACTTTTTTGAAGCTCTTTGAAAGTTTGAGCTGGTGCGATGTGCCTTCTCCTCATTGTTTAAGACTCCCGGCTTCGCTCGCTTGGTATTCCTCTCACAGACGGGACTAAACTTTGGCCTGAGAGATGTGCTTCAGGAATCCAGCCCGCTGCCAGTCCAATTCACTCGCTAGTCAACGTTTCGACTCAATTTCTTTCTTTCTGCTTGTCTTTGCTAATTCTCTCTCTTTCTCCTGGCCCGCGTCTCATTTCTCTTCTGTTTCTCGCTGTCTTGCTTTAATCTGATTGTAAACACCTCGAAGGGCTTTTAACTACAAACGGAAAACTTTTGATGCGCTTTAGCTGTTCATTTGCACGACAACGGCCTGAAAATGGAAACTTTTGGAAATGGGTTTTGAATTTGTACAAAAATGCGCATTTGTGAATGCACCATTGCTTGACAACCAAAACGATAGAAACGATTCTTTCACCATCTTGACTGTAAATACAGTGTTTTTATTTGTTTTTGTGGATCTGTCATGTAAACTTGTCGTGCATAAATGATTGGCTCACATTAGTACGAGCAAGAGTGAAAATGTTTTGTTTTGTTCTCCGTCATCAGTGTTTATTGTGAAAGAGCTGAAGGATGTTTCTCACCTGCTTTCTCTTACAGAATCTCTTTCACATGAGACCGGCAGCTGGTTTCTGTACCCGTGGTCAGGTTTGAGGAGCTCCTCTCATTCCCCGTCTGGCTCCAGCTGTGATTGGCCGATTCTCCTGAGACGTCACTCCTTCAGGTGGTGCTTTTCACCGGTATATTTACTCGCATCCGTTGGTAAAATAAAGCGTCATCCATATGCATGTAGTCTGACACTTTTTTTGTGAAATGATTGATGGTTTGCAGTCAGATTTTAGAAAGAATGATGGAAGACCATTTGTGGGGATTGGAGGTTCAAACTGATATACATCACGCATTCATTCAATTTGACCAACGGTTTCGATTTAATTGAAAATGTTACTCCTATGATGTTGCTTTTTTATAGCTGAGGAGATTGAATGAATTTCTCAATTGAGTCTTAACTTAGTCTCGGATGTTTCTCCTAAAAAACAACTTGGGAGGAATTAAAACAGTTCTGTTTGTTTGTTTCTAAACAAATGATTGTTGAACCCCATGAAGAGTGTTGTAGAGTTGAGAGTAAATGTGATGAGAAATGTTTATGTTGATATTGAGATCTTCACTTATATTGACTTTTGATCGCAGATGAGACAAATCTGAGCTCAGTATGACACAATGTTGACATCTCTTCTGAAACTCTCATGACACACACATTTGTCACATTTCTGACTCTTTTCCTCAAGAGATATATCTGAGATCTCCATTTAATCTCACTGATCTGCGCAATAACACCTCCATATAACTTTATATATAAAAGGTTGATTTTTTCACTCGAAACGCTCTGATAATTCAGTTATCAGATCAGAACGAGGCTTTTAATGATGCTGTTGATGTTGTGAATAATGAGATGATTTTCTCGGCTCTTGGCAGTCGTCCACCCGGATCATTGTGTGTGTTTGTTTGTTTTTCAGACAGCGCGGCTGAAGACGGATGGACTGCTTGGTCAGTTGGCGTCCTGCATGCTGCGCTGGACATTAGGGTCTGATGGACACTGTTAAGTCTTTCTGATGAACACAGACACTGAAGCTCTGTGTGTTCTCTGTCTGTGCTCAGCGGGAGACCCCCGAGGGCCCCTACGTGCATCTCTTGATTGTGTCCATCAACAGGCGTCAAAGCCCAATCTAAGCTTTTGTATCTTCCTTAAAACACTGACACACCATTTCAAATCTTTCATGACGTTGGCTGCGAACTCATTTCCAAAGGACGGCACCAGCGTCATATCTGAAGGTGTTGATGCCGATCGTTTTACCTGTGAATGTGGTTTGAAACGGAATAAAACACCCTCCCCAGCCTCCCACAGCTCACTTGCCAATATTTGTTTATGTTGCAGTATCTGTGATGTGAATGTCGGCTAATTTACCACAAACACAAGCCGAGTCTGTCCAGTAATGAACCCAGAGTTGAATGACAAACAACAGCTTCATTAATAGACGGCGTGTTGAATGTGTGCCACGGTGCAAAAGCGCTTTTATTTCGCCATCGGCGAACGTGTGCAATTACCGGGTCATTGAAAGATCAAGAACTCTGACACCAATGAGGTATAATGACCACTGAACTACTATAGTGAACGACTAGTTATGCAAATACTGTAGAAGAGATCTTGAAAAGAGTCGGTCGGTTACTTTTGAGGACTCATTTGAGAAATTTTGTTGGACAAATAACCACAGAAAGCAGCTTGGAGCGGTAAAAAAACATAGATATTTATATAGAGAGGCAACATTTCACTGTTCCAGATGAATCTGCCATCTTGGAGCGGTCAACATTTTAGATACCATCATCATCACTTGCAGTAAAAATTCATGGATTTTCCAAAAACGCACAACAGTACACAGGTTCTTGTTGTAAAAACTCACATTTAGATTACAAAAAAATGGAACAACTTTTCACAGGTGAGAATGTGTCGATTTATATTTTTACAGTCAACTTCAATACGATTGGCACCCTTGCTAAATGGGAACAAATAGTGTTGTAAAAAAAAATCTGCGTTGTTTATCCTTTTATAAAAAATACAAAAATACAATGTTTTGTTAAATAAAACAATTGAACGTTGGGGAAAAGCATACTATAAATGACCTTTCCAATATGCCAAATGATTTACATACAGTGGCCAATGAAGCTTCTATGTAAATTTGATCAAGCCGATACCTCAACGTTCCCAGCGCGACTTGAGCAGGATGTAAAGGATTGGTGAGCTTTTTAAAAAAAAAGTATGTTAAATAGTTAAATACTAAAGCTAACTGTTTTACCTTTTATATATTTGCCGTCAGTGATCAACCAGTCTAACGCCTCATCTCGTCGCGACACAGCAAAGACAATAAACCCCATTATAAACACCACATTTGTTGCCTCTAGTTAGAACATAATCACTGATTATTAGGACTTATGTTGTCATTTTTCACGTTGCGTGTGTGTCAGCATTTGCAGTTTGCAATTGGATAAATTGTAGCAAATATTGTAGTGTACTTCAATATTTACTGTGATAAGACTCAAAAACACTAGTATCTATGAGTTTTAGACATTTACTGTAGTAAATTCTAAAGTACACTAGATCATTTTTCACGTGGGAACTAATTCAAATGTGGGACGAAAATGAATTGATACAGCAGTCTTATATATATATATATATAAAGGGAAATATTAGACTTACTTTAAATGCAGAACTAAGACGGCCAGTAGGTAGCGTCTATTTTCCACCGAGTTAGTGAATCATTTAACCAACTCGTTTAAACGCCAATTTGAATCAACAACATGTCCGAGACATTCAAAACACACATTCACTTAGGAGATAAACACTGCAGAAAGGCAGATGTAAGTGTTCAATTGAATATCAACGCGCATATGCAACATTAACTACGGTACTACCATTTCAAAAATAGAGAGGCATCGCGATGCTACAGTAGCACTGAAACACCGTGCAATTAAACCCAAACTCAACAACGTAACAAAAGTCTTTTATAATAACAATATACTTACAGGCTGCGAATCTGAAGCGCCAGACTGTCCTTGCGAAGTTGTAATGGTTGGAATCGCCAAACTTTTTAACAAAAGCTGGCCTTGATCTCCCAGGTTCAATATTCAGATTGTACTGTTCTGGAACAGTGTTGTAAATAAAATGTATCTCGTACGAAGTGACGTACATTCGTCGGGGTTTGGTTACACGAGGCGTTTCAGGCAGGTCTGGGTGAGCATTCGCTTTTACATAGAATGCATCTTTTGTTCCCACACTTTCATTTCTGCCATTTTATGTGTCTAATACATGCATGAGCAACTTATAACACACCAAAGACACAGAAGAACACGTGTTCGCACCGTATGACCCCTTTAAAAAAACAAGTCTGTCATTTAAAGAAGTTGTTTTCTTCTTTCTCAGAAAGCATTGTATGTGTAAATTAAAACCTGATGTTCTTCTTAGTGATGGGTTTCTGTTATTATGTCTCATAATGAAAGCCAGTGCTGATCTCTTATAAGAACGTGCATTCGGCCTTTGGAGCGTGCCTTCTTGAAAAGCAAACGTTTATCCAGTTATTTACAAATCCCTTCAAGAGACTGAGAGCTGAGAGTCTTTCATATTCCTGCCCCAGATTTAAGCCTCATAATGATATATGTTTGACACGGTTTACAGCGCTGACTGCTCACTCACACAGGTGGGTTACGAGGGGCTGAGGTCATGACCCCAGAGGATTTCACCCCGGCTGTTCAGAATGACCCGTGAACAGAATATGTGACAATGGCATGACATTCACGAGCATTAAATGTTCAGACGTTCAGTGACTACCCCATGGCAAGATTTTCTTTATTTTCCATTGTTTCTCTTGTAAAACAGCAAGATTAAACAGAGAACTTTGAGAATTGTATATAAGAAGACCCTGTAAAGTTTCAGAAGAGATCTCAACAATACTATCCCAAGACAATCTGAAACTCAAAAGCACTCATCGTGTTCTCATCAAGATCTTCCAATATCAAACCATCTGATAGTGTATGGCAATGTACTGTGTAAATGATTGCTTTTATATTTTTATGTCTTAGGAGAAGCGTCTTAGACAAAGTTAATGCTGCAATGAAATATAACTGTTAGAAGAGTCTGTGATGGTTAGGTGGTGATGTTCTGACTAATGGTTTGATTTTGATTCATTTAGAGTTAAAGAAGAACTAGAGAAGACCAAAGCTGGATCAGATCATCACATCTCATCGGTTTTAGTAAAAGTCTTCAGGCGTTTGGAAAAATCCAGTCTCACTTCAAATCTGTTTTGTGTTGCAGTTTCTTTCCGTGTGTCCCTGATATGAAACTTGGATATGTATGCTATGCCGAATATGATCATTTCAGCAAACGCAAATGTGAGATCAGAGGCATAAACCAGGAATGCTCTAGGGGATTTTGGAGTAATTTTGGAATAATCCTTTGTTTTTTTGACCCAATTTTCCAGGCCCTAATTTTCCCCAGCCTCGTCTGACACTTGATCTACTGTACTGCGTTTGTGTTTTACCAGCTTTCCATTGCACAGAATCACCGTCAACATACTGATCTGAGCCATTTATTGCATATCGTTCACCTAAAATAGCCTGCCACATTTACAAGCCATCCTAAAAGAATTTGTATGAACGTATCTCTTTATCATTGTTTAATTGACAGTGAAATAACGGGGGCGTCGAACGTTCCTTCTCTCGTAAACGCATTCCGCCGTGCTTTAATTGAACCTTCAGAAATTGCTGTTGTTGTATAAATTCCTAATAAGTGTTTTATTTTGACTGGTCATAATCCTCTTGATGGAGGTCACAATAGACGGGCATCTGCTGGAGGATCAGTCTGAATCCTCCTCATTATCTGTGCTGGAGGAGGTGTGGCCCCTGCAGATGTAGCGTGAAATTTGTTTGCACAAAACTCCCCGTCCTAAACCTTTGGGCAGTTTCCTATGAATATTCATGAGACGTGCACAGACGTCACCACAGACGCGCTGGGCCGATTCTGAATATTCAAATGAGGGGAGGCACTCGTCACTCTTATCAAGCCGCATGAATATACATGAGGGGACGGGAACCCGGAGTATGAAACGGGCCGGGACTCTCAGGAAGACCACCAAACCATCTGGACGACAATACAACACACTGATGGTTTTAAAAGCGAGAGACTTTTACGAGATGCCACAAGTAGCTGGTGAACATGCGTGATTCTGCTGTACTTCAGTGCAAAATAATGCGAGAAACGCAAAGCTTGATCAAAATCTTGATGTCTCATGTCACTAGGGCTCAATCCTTGTTCATTCACATCTCATCTGACTCATTGACTTTAGCCCCTCCACACATTAGTTTAGAAAATGTATGGAAAGAGTCTCTCTTCTTTATATGAATGTTACATAAACTGTGGATATAACGCTGGATTTGGAGATGGTTTGAAACTGATATATGGAGCCGTCCCAGCCCTAAAAGATGCAGGACATGAACCGCATGCGGTGAGTTTAGTTCAGTCTACCCCTCCCCCTGCACGCGCTGTATGTTTTCGGAAAACAATCGTAAAACTGTATCTATCTTTTATAAATGTGATCAAACTAAATACTCTTCGAAGATACAAAGTATGCAATACTACTCTATAGGTAGTCAAGATCAATATGAGATTGGCAGAAACCTTGTGTGTTAGGCCGCTTTAACTGTTTGTTATCATTTCACATTTTATATAAAATAATGACAACTCAATATTGTGTGTCTACCCCTAAGAAAGAAAACCCAAGCATGAGATCTTGTTTATATCTCAATTATTTCTCATAGTTATCAATCAAGAGCAAATGGAAACTTAAGTCTCATCTGCATGTCAGATATTTTTGAGAAAAAAAGAGTCAGTGTTCTTCAATAGAGTTTCAGAAGAGATGTCAACGATGTGTCAAACTGAGCTCAGATTTGTCTCGTCTGCAATCAAAAGTCAATCTTGCTCAAATGATTGTCTCAGTTGTGTTGCCTTTTTTAGGAGAATCACCTGAGACCAAGATAATACAGAACGCCAATTGCTCTCCCGAGTAAAGATCGCGACATCTGAGCAATAGAACTGATTTGAATACAATTCTTTATCATAAAATGATTTAGCAATACTTACTTTAAACCAAAGACGAGGTGCACACATTTGATTTATTTGTCTAAATCATGGTAAATATATGAAAAGTTCCAGAAAAAGATAACCCTGTTTTTAAAATTGTAATTTATTATACTCAGATATAATTTTAATTTTAAATGATTTTTTATTGTGAATTCCAATTAAAATCAAACAAACTGCAGTTGGTCTGTTTTGATTTAAGCTATAATAACACAAGAAATACAGCTAACTAACACAAGAAAACATAAAAAAAACATGATAACAGAATAAAAAAGTTTTGGAAAAAATGTAATTATCTCATTTTGGAACCAAACCATTCATATCTAAGGATTGGAAACTGTTTGAAATCATTTACTATAATGACATTTGTACTCTGTATCCACACAATGTCAGCGCGTAATATTCCTCATATTTCTCTTGCACAGACTTGAGTTTTCCTCAGCTGATACTCTGCTGTATGTTTACATCACGTCCCGTCTGTGTTCCCCGCAGGTTATTTTCAGGGGCCGCAGACACGCTGTCTGGTGACTCATCGTCTGCCTCTTGAGTCGTGTTCCTGTCCAGACGGCTGTGACAGAACGCCTGATGCTCCGCTCACGAGTGTTCAGCGTTCCTGAAGTCTGACGTGAAGAACTGTTCTGAGAACTCTCACGTAAACTGTCGTTTTCTCTGGCAGAAAAACACTTCCTTTACATTTAACTTACTCATTTCCATCATCTATAAACATCTGAAGACGGCTCACATTCATTCACTGGGCTATTCATTTGTTTCTGTGTTTTTATCTCTCTGCACTTTTAGGAAAACATCTGAGAGCTTTAAAAGAGTAACGTGTAGTGTGTGTGTTATACACTCAAAAAATGTTGTTGAAAGAACTTAATTAAATTAAGGAAAACCTTTCCACGTAATTGAATTACTTTTCTCCAACAAAATCGAATTAGTTTTTTAAACGATACATTATTATCATGCTTTATGAACTTCATTTTTTTAGTAGTCTTGATTAAATTAATTTGTGTCTTACTTACACTAAATAAAATTATATGTTCAATATTTTTTTACATCATACTTTTTAACATTAATTAGACATTATTCCATTTAACTTTGATAAGCACATATTAATTTAATAGAACAGCCCAATTATAACTATTTCATGTTTAGACAACAGAACTTGTCCCAACATGAATGGATTCAGTTATATGACAGTCATGTTGTCAACAAATTGTCCAAAAGTTGTGTTGATTTAACTTAAGTAAGCTTAGTAAATTGAACAAGCAGCAAAAATCTTTTTTTGAGTGTAGGAACACGGAGACTTGACATATGGATTTGTTCTATACACCAGCAGTAATGACAATGAGGGGCCCTTCTTTCTCTTCTATAGGATATCCACCTGTTCGGTTTGATAGTGTCCCAACACCAAAGTGACAAGACATGAATAGATTTTCAATCCCTCTTCTATGGGATTAAATGGAATGATATGGCAAGTCCATCTTTTGTGTTCCTTCATAAAACCGCTGTCATTCTGAAAGAAGTCCCTCTTTATTCTCTGGCTGGAGATAATGCGGCCAGCTCCAGGCCTGGCAGGGCTCGCTGAAACGCACCTGATATTGACACAATGACACAAAGAGCTGGTCTTTGTTACGCAATATTTGTTAATAGTGGGCAGAGACGACGGTTTCTGCTTGACCCGAAAGACCATGTCTCGTTTTCACGTGAGAGCTTAACATCTTGTGAAATGATTTTGTGTGCGATATTGTTCTCAGAGGTTCATGTAGGTCTCGCTATGAGAAAGGATGGAAGTGGGAAATCGTGTGTTTATGGGGTGGACTGTCAAAATGGCTTCATCTTTCCACATGTTAAGTGATGAATGCTTTTCTCCAGGGGCCCGAGAGCGCAACGCCCTCAAAATGACTATCCATCCTCCGCTGCGTCTGGGAAAAGATGGATTCCCTCTGTGATGGAGATCATTTTAAATGTCATAAGTAGTGAACTTGTTTCTCACAAAATTCTGTCCTTATTTACCTTACCACTGGGGTGTTTTGACCCCGATATTCGCATCATTACACAATCATGCCAGGAGTCCAAAACACTGTTCGCATGTGTGATATCACATGAGACTTTGGAGGTGGGCAATTCCATGAAAATGCCAACCTTACCATGACAAAAAAATAGTTTTTTACTATGGTAACAGCACAGATTTTAACATTTGGTGGTTGAAATACCCATGTGAGATCTTTCTTTAAATTTGTAAAGCATTGGTTTTATTTTTAGTGATTGATGTATCATAGCCATGTAAGGGCCATTTTCAGGATTGTCACATCCATAACGCTACATATTCCTCATAAATGGACACATGACAATGAATATAAAGTCACTATTTGATGTTCTGTAAAAAGGCATCACTTCTCCATTCATTGGCTATTATTGCTTCAGGATTGTGCATTTTATTTCACAGAAATCCAAGTTTGTCGTCTCCCAAAAACTGCTTCTATTTTGTCACGTCCATAACACATGTTTATTTCTCTTTTTTTAAATAGAATTCTTTTTCATGGACTGACATTTTTTGACGTTTAGACTCTATCAACCAGGGTTCAGTGAAATATAAATAGATGATTCAATATCTTAATAAATTCATTATCTGAGTATTTTTATGTCACGTCTATATCGCAAAATGTCACGTCCATAACGCTGGAATTGCCCAGGTCTTAAATCATAACCCATGGTGAAGGATTCCTTAACTGGTCAAGAGTTCAGCAAAGCCTTTTTTAGCATTCGAGTCTTCTGGATGCTCACAGTAAAAATATCTCTGATCAACATATTTTGATTACTGAAGTGGAACATTCCAGAAATTCTCTTCCGCAAACTCACGAGTGCACAGGATGAAAGATCCTTGAGCGTTTAACGGCGTGCGGTCACATCCCATGATGAATGAACTCTAAAGAGACGAAAGAACTGCCGCAGGAGTTCTGTTTCAAAATGCGTCTATTAGCATAAATGTATGTATTTTCCTGTGTGTATGATGCGTTTGAGATCCACCAACCATATTTGATGTTGTGTTCGGAGTTTGTTTTTTCTTGTGAGCCGAGAGTTGATTATTACTCACAGAAACGAGCTTTCAACTCAAGCCATAACGCCGTTCAATAAAGATGAACTATAGCTCCTGCATTTGGTGTTTTAAACATGTTGTTTAATATTACATTAAAGTCTAAATATGAGAGTCACTTTGTGTAAGTGCTCGGCTACAGGAATGCCATCGATTCACTGTTATTGCATTTGGAAAGCGTCGTGCTGGTTTGACCAAACAAAAAGTTGCGATTCAGTTACATGAACATGTGTTGTACCTTCAGTCGTGTCTGTGAGATTGACTCGATAATCTCTGTAATCTTTCATCTGTTCGACATGAATGTCTTCAGTGTTTCTCTCTGTTGCTCTTCGTTTACTTCTCATGTCCCCTCACTTAAAGAAACCCATGACTGTGTCTTTCCAAACATGTCATTTAGAAACCCAGACATGTTATTGTGCATGTGTGCCGTAACTGCATTGCTGACACATCAGAATAAAGAAATTCGTTCTTCGTACAGTTCACATGAACGTGTAGAAACCTTTGCAAATGTGACCCTGGATCACAAAACCAGTCTTATGTAGCACAGGTACACCAGATATTCTATTGTCCTAACAACCCATACAGCAATAGAAATCTTAATTATTCAGCTTTCATGTGATGTAAAAATCTCAATTTCGAAAAAATTGACCCATAATACTGGTTTTGTTGTCCAGGATCACAAATGTTTTATATATATATTAGTGCATTGTCGCTATGATAGGGAGTTACTATTTGGTTACTATGGTTTGTGTAGTTTTTAGCGTCTTGTACTGTGGTTGGGTTAGGTTTAGTTGTGTAGTTTTTAGCATGTTGTACTGTAGTTGCTAAGGTATGTGTTGTTTTAGCGTGTTGTACTGTGATTGGGTTAGTTGTGTAGTTTTTAACATGCTGTACTGTAGTTGCTAAGGTATGTGTTGTTTTAGCGTGTTGTACTGTGATTGGGTTAGTTGTGTAGTTTTTAGCGTGTTGTACTGTGATTGGGTTAGTTGTGTAATTTTTTGCGTGTTGTACTGTGGTTGAGTTAGTTGTGTAGTTTTTAGCGTGTTGTACTGTGATTGGGTTACTTGTGTAGTTTTTTGCGTGTTGTACTGTGGTTGAGTTACTTGTGTAGTTTTTTGCGTGTTGTACTGTGGTTGAGTTACTTGTGTAGTTTTTTGCGTGTTGTACTGTGGTTGAGTTAGTTGTGTAGTTTTTAGCGTGTTGTACTGTGATTGGGTTACTTGTGTAGTTTTTTGCGTGTTGTACTGTGGTTGAGTTACTTGTGTAGTTTTTTGCGTGTTGTACTGTGGTTGAGTTACTTGTGTAGTTTTTTGCGTGTTGTACTGTGGTTGAGTTAGTTGTGTAGTTTTTAGCGTGTTGTACTGTGATTGGGTTACTTGTGTAGTTTTTAGCGTGTTGTACTGTGGTTGAGTTAGTTGTGTAGTTTTTAGCGTGTTGTACTGTGATTGGGTTACTTGTGTAGTTTTTTGCGTGTTGTACTGTGGTTGAGTTACTTGTGTAGTTTTTTGCGTGTTGTACTGTGGTTGAGTTACTTGTGTAGTTTTTTGCGTGTTGTACTGTGGTTGAGTTAGTTGTGTAGTTTTTAGCGTGTTGTACTGTGGTTGAGTTAGTTGTGTAGTTTTTAGCGTGTTGTACTGTGGTTGAGTTAGTTGTGTAGTTTTTAGCGTGTTGTACTGTGGTTGAGTTAGTTGTGCCGTTTTTAGCGTGTTGTACTGTGGTTGAGTTAGTTGTGTCGTTTTTAGCGTGTTGTACTGTGGTTGAGTTAGTTGTGTAGTTTTTAGCGTGTTGTACTGTGGTTGAGTTAGTTGTGTAGTTTTTAGCGTGTTGTACTGTGATTGGGTTACTTGTGTAGTTTTTTGCGTGTTGTACTGTGGTTGAGTTACTTGTGTAGTTTTTTGCGTGTTGTACTGTGGTTGAGTTACTTGTGTAGTTTTTTGCGTGTTGTACTGTGGTTGAGTTAGTTGTGTAGTTTTTAGCGTGTTGTACTGTGATTGGGTTACTTGTGTAGTTTTTAGCGTGTTGTACTGTGGTTGAGTTAGTTGTGTAGTTTTTAGCGTGTTGTACTGTGATTGGGTTACTTGTGTAGTTTTTTGCGTGTTGTACTGTGGTTGAGTTACTTGTGTAGTTTTTTGCGTGTTGTACTGTGGTTGAGTTACTTGTGTAGTTTTTTGCGTGTTGTACTGTGGTTGAGTTAGTTGTGTAGTTTTTAGCGTGTTGTACTGTGGTTGAGTTAGTTGTGTAGTTTTTAGCGTGTTGTACTGTGGTTGAGTTAGTTGTGTAGTTTTTAGCGTGTTGTACTGTGATTGGGTTACTTGTGTAGTTTTTTGCGTGTTGTACTGTGGTTGAGTTACTTGTGTAGTTTTTTGCGTGTTGTACTGTGGTTGAGTTACTTGTGTAGTTTTTTGCGTGTTGTACTGTGGTTGAGTTAGTTGTGTAGTTTTTAGCGTGTTGTACTGTGGTTGAGTTAGTTGTGTAGTTTTTAGCGTGTTGTACTGTGGTTGAGTTAGTTGTGTAGTTTTTAGCGTGTTGTACTGTGGTTGAGTTAGTTGTGCCGTTTTTAGCGTGTTGTACTGTGGTTGAGTTAGTTGTGTCGTTTTTAGCGTGTTGTACTGTGGTTGAGTTAGTTGTGCCGTTTTTAGCGTGTTGTACTGTGGTTGAGTTAGTTGTGTCGTTTTTAGCGTGTTGTACTGTGGTTGAGTTAGTTGTGCAGTTTTTAGCGTGTTGTACTGTGGTTGAGTTAGTTGTGTAGTTTTTAGCGTGTTGTACTGTGGTTGAGTTAGTTGTGTCGTTTTTAGCGTGTTGTACTGTGGTTGAGTTAGTTGTGCAGTTTTTAGCGCGTTATATGCATTTCTGTTGAGTTCTATTGACTCAATATCTGCTTATCAATGTTTAATGGAATAATGTCTAATTAATATTAAACATTCATGATATAAAAAATATTGAACATATCATTTTATCTAATGTAGGTAAGACACAAATTAATTTAGTCTAGACTAGTCTAGTATACTTAGAAACCAAAAACAAGAAAGTACACTTTAGGAACATCTTGTATACTTAGAAAAAGTGAACAATACTAAAGTATGAAGTATTGTAACAAGACCACATTTATAAATAAAAGGCGAGTCAGTTTATTCCAAGAAGCATTGCAATGTGCAACTCAAAATAAAGCTAATCTAAAATCCACTAGTTCTAGGACTTTGTTAAGAAATTTTCAGAAAAGAAATAAATCAAATAAAATACCCCTGAAGCAGGCCTGTATTTATTTTTTGTAAGCCTGGCATATTTACGACTTTGCAGGATTCTTCTCTGCTTTCACCTCCAGTGATGGTGGAGTTTAGAGATCTTCCCAATGGCTTTCTAATCTTTCTAATAATTGTACGATTTCACAATTCACATCGTACAGACCCTGTAAAAAAAACATTAATTTAAAATGCTTTTCAAAATATTTCATGCTAAGTATTGTTTGAATGTATTAACCCATTTACTGACATGACTTACCGATATTAAATTAAAATTAAACGTAAAATGTGTTCTACTGTCACTTTTGAAAAGGATTTTCTGATTTTATAATAAAATCAGTCTTTCAATGGAAGTGAACCTGAAGTTTACTTGCAATAGTTCCGCTTTAGCAGAATCAAATACACTTCAATGTATCTTTAGTGGGACGTCAGCACTATTTTTGCACAATTAAAGAATATTAAGTACAATATTAGTTCCAATTTAGCAGATTAGTATAACAATTAGTATACCACAAGTACAATCACAGTGTGTTTTCATTAAGTACATAAGATGTAAATGGATTCGCAGTATAGTTAGCATGAAATAAATATATTTCAAATACATTTTAGTATATTTATTTTTCTCTAGGTGATTCATCAGGTTTCACATGAGATCACGTCATTATTCTTTGACATCGTTTTGAGGAGTAAGACGACACAGCAGCGCTCAATGCAGAATAAGAAATTTATTTCATAACAGTAACAAAGAACTAAATATTTCAGCATTCTTTATCTTACATAACCTGTAGAGAGATGGCATGTTTTCGATTCAAAATGATCCCGGGATAGACGCTAGAAATATTAAATAGAAAATATGATGTCGATGGAAAAATATGAAATCTTCTACTTGTGACAACAACGTTAAATGGAATCCATTCTACTGTACCCTGATACGTAGTTTAGGCCTCTCGTGCATTTATAAAAAGCATTTGACGAGAGAATCCGTCTCACAACAGCTAAAATCTTGGCCTCTTTGGTTCCATGATTCAGTCATAATACACTTCAATTGCTTTTTTATAAAAATAACTTTGTTTTTTTAATTTTGTCCAATGGCAGCTTTTCTTCCTTTTGAATAATGCAACGTCAGTGCAAACATGGTTAGAACAATCCGCTCGGAGAAGAAAGCCAAAGTTTCAAGTATTGAGAAGAGTTGGAGCGGTGAAAGTGTGTGAGTCGCTACTGTACATTGCATAGCTTGTGTGGCACTTATTTAAGAAGAACTGAGAGTGGGAACCTGTACCAGAACCTTCATTGAGGCCTTTTCGTCTGCAAGTGCTATTAATTGTGCATTTACTAGTGCTGTAATACACAACGACTGAACGCTGTACGGCAAACTCGCTTGTTTTAGTAGAGTTTATTTTCAACCTGTTAAGATCCCATTGTGAAGAGCGTGAGACGTTGATCCGGTGTTGATGTTGGAAGTGCTGGTGTTGTTTTGATGAGACGGTCAGTGCTTTCCGATTCAGTTCTGAGCTGGTGTTATACGTATTAAAAGAGTCCCAAGCATTTCTTACACTTCAGCTCTCGTCCGTATACTGGTTGGTCTCCTTTTCAGAAGCAAACAGCTAAAACATGATAAAGTCCCTTTGATACGGAGCTTACGGGCTGTTCACACAGAATGCGTTCTTGTGTTTTAATGCCTGCGCTTTTTCGCATTCACTTCGAACAATTGAAAAGCTGAGAAGTAGAAGACAAAAACGCATTCTGCGCAAAGTGTCATACAAACCAAGACGAATGCGTCTCTCCGGCGACATTAAAGAACATAAATATATGTACAAAGATTTGTGCACGCGTGGTGGAGCTCGGGGTGTGAGCACAGATGACGTTTATAAATATGACTTTGACTATAATATTTTAGTGTTCTCTTTAGCGAGTACTCAAGCACATCCGCACTCCTCTACGATCATATTGGGCACGTCACGCTTCACGATGTTGTATTCGTCGTCGAAGTACAGCATGGACATGGTGCTGAGTTTGGTCGGGATACAACAAGAGTTCATGGAACCCGGGCTCATGCCCCGCATGCGGTACTGATTCACCACGGCGGTGTGGAACGACGAAGCCGAGCCCGGCACCCCGGCCATGTACGCGGGACAGTTCCCCTCGCAAAAATTCCCAAAGTATCCCGACGGGGCGATGATCCAGTCGTTCCACCCGATGAGCCGGAAGTCGATGTAGAACTGCTGGCGGCAACACAGACTGTTGCTGCCATCGCATTCCAGGCCTCGCTTACGGATGCGATGTTTGTTGTCCGCCGCTCTTGCCTGAACCACCAGGAAGGGACGATGGGACTCGTCGGCCGAGTTCACCAGCACGGGCTGGACCCCGACGCTGTCGCAGCCCTCGCACCTCACGTCCAGGTTCTGCCGTCGATCGCCCTTGGAGAAGACCAGCTGCACAGCGTCCGTCAGAGGGAAGGTGTGCCAGCCGCTGCGTTTCAGCTCCACGCGTTTCTCCACCAGGTTCCATTTGCTCCCAAAACCCGGCTCCTGAGAATACACCTTCACCGTCACCTTCCGCCGAGAGCCCTTCTCTAGAACATTAGGCATCACTTTGAAGTACAGCCACAGGTTGGCCTGCGTCACGTACAGGTTCTGGTTTCCCTCGTTGGAGATGACGAAAAACAAGCTAGTTTTGGAGGTCAGCAACTCATCTGAGAAGAGGGAAAAAAACAATTATTGTATTTCATAAGCTGTTACAGACCTGATCATGCAGAGACTCCAATGGTGCCGTGACTGAAGCTGGGACCAATGGGATCTAAAGAACACCACATCACATCTCCTCTTTTGTATGTCATTTAAAACAAAGTAAAACCTTGCGGAACAAAAACACAAAGCCGCTTTAAGGGCCATGAAATGTTTGCATCACAGCGCAAACAAATGTTGTCACGACCAATCAAAGCGCTCCTAATGGTCTCATTTAGTTCTTGTGATTTTGGTGAGATTCACACCACCAGGCACCGTGTTCGTGGTTAGAAACGGACCCCCGAGCAACCCTGGGAGATTTCTCATGACAGTGTCGGCTATGACAGGGCTGATCTGGGGTCAGGTCCAGTTGGCCACGAGTCCAAACGGAGATGAGGAGGAGAGCTTCTGAGAGCACAACACAACGCTTCAAAGACTCCCAGCAAAAGCTGAGATGGAAGGAACAGGAAGTGCATGACATCACCAGCACAATCAACATACACTGATACAGTGAGAGCGTGTCGTGCACACGGAAATTAAGGGAATGAGAAAGAGTGAATGACAGAGAGAGACAGAGAGAGAGAGAGAGAGAGTGAGAGAGAGAGAGAGAGAGAGAGAGCAAGTGAGAGTGAAAGAGAGAGAGACAGAGAGAGAGAGAGACAGAGAGAGAGAGAGAGAGAGAGAGCAAGTGAGAGAGAAAGAGAGAGAGAAAGAGAGACAGAGAGACAGAGAGAGAGAGAGTGAGAGAGAGTGAGAGAGAGAGAGAGAGAGAGAGAGAGAGAGAGAGAGAGAGAGAGAGAGAGAGAGCAAGTGAGAGAGAAAGAGAGAGAGACAGAGAGACAGAGAGACAGAGAGAGAGAGAGAGAGACAGAGAGAGAGACAGAGAGAGAGAGAGACAGAGAGAGAAAGAGAGAGAGAGAGAGAGAGAGACAGAGAGAGAGAGAGAGAGAGAGAGAGAGAGAGACAGAGAGAGAGAGAGAGAGAGAGAAAAATCTTATTCTGTATATTTATCATATCCACATCTGTAAAAATCTACATGCATTTTTTTACATCGTGTCTACAGCGGTCGCGATGCAACAAGAAACACAGCTTTGTTCTAACGACGCGCTGCGTCCAGAGAAAGACACGTGTGAATCTCTGTATTCCAGGGTTATTATCGTAGTTGAAATCATGTAATCATAGGCCTAAATATTATTTGAAAAATGAAACCTTTAATTTGAAACCTCGCCTTAAAAAACAATAATCTGAAATAAATCAAGGCAAATCTCACTAAAACTAAAATCAAAATAAAGCTAATCTAAATAGCAGATTTAAATACAAAACAAACAAATTAAAAAAGACAAATGCACAAAACAAAGTATTTTACATTTAAACAAGTACATGAAATCTAAAAATAATAAAAGCATCGGTAAATATTAATAATCTACATAAAAACTGAAAAGATCTCTGGTCTCTCGTTACGACTTAAAGAGATATTTCACCCAAAAATGAAAATTCTGTCATCATTTAGTCACCTTCCAGTTGTTTCAGATCTGTACAAATGAGAGAAGGATATTTGCAAGAATGCTCATCCCCAGACAGATCTCAACACCCATTGACTCCCATAGTAGAAAAAAAACAATGAGAGTCAAAAGTGCCTCAGAACTGTTTGCTGCCCTATTCTTCACAATGTCTTCTTTGTGTTCATCAGAACCAAAAAAATGGGAGTCAATGAGTGTTGAGAACTGTTTGGTTATAAGCAATTCTTCCAAAAATCTTTCTCTGTGTTCATCAGAACAAATAAATGTATTCACATTTGAAACAACTGGAAGGTGAGGAAATGATGAGAGAATTTTCATTTTTGGGTGAAGTATCACATTAAGTCGATTTAATCGGTAGCACTTAGAAAACTAACAGCACGTCTCTCAACAAGCAGCAAATATTTCCCATTGCAAAATAAATATGAAACGTTTTATTAAGCTTTCTAGAATGCCTGTAAAATAACGTCAGCCAGATAAAGGACCGCCGGCCTCCACATAAAGAAGAAATATGATGTTTACGCGACTCTCCAGTGTAGCAATGTGAAATCTAGAGGATAAATATATCTCACGCTTCAGGAATGTGGACAAAGCATCTGCAAAACACACTCATTCAAACAGGATTGTTTTTAAAATAAATCCAAAAAAAACCTTCTTTATGTTGAGTTATGTTTACACTGTGTGACATGAATGAAATGATGTGTTGGAAGCGGTGAGAGAGAGGGAAATGCACGTCTGCCGGTAACATCGTGGGTAACCTGCAGTGATCTTCTAAAATGGTGAATGCGAGGCATCGTTTGTTCACTTTAAAAAATCGAACATTTCCGGACGCTTATCTATCAAGAATATTAGTTCAAAGGGACACAACACCCTTATATACAACAACAGAAGGAATATAGATTCCAGAGGTAAAATAATCTGGATTTGTGCACTTCAGAAGATGACATTCTTACTTAATCTTTTTTCTTGTTTTCAAGTAAAATTGACTACAAATTCTTGAATCAAGAGGCATTTTCTTGATGAGCAAAACGATCTGAAAAAATAAGTCTTGTTTTTAGAAAAAAATATGTAATCTCTGTGAATTCAATGGGGTAAGAAAAATTATATATGTATCATCTTGATCTTTTTCTTAGTCACTAAATAAATTCAAGACAAAAATAAATATATCAAAATAAATGTTATTACCCCATTGGCAGATGTTTTTGCTTGTTTAAAGCACAAATTCACTGAAATTACATATTTTTTACTAAAAAACAAGACTTATTTTCTTAGGTCATTTTGCTCATCAAGAAAATGCTTCTTGATTCAAAAATGTTTGGACATTTGTACTGGAAAACAAGAAATAAAGACTAAGTAAGCAGTCTTCTAAAACGGGAGACGTTTCTGCTTCTTTTTATGAAATATCTAAAAGTGAGTGTTCATAGCAAATATTTCCATTGAAGTGTAGAAATATTATAAATCAATTGTGCACACTCAAGAACGCCCTTCGACAGAAAGCACAATAAGCAGGTGTGATTGTGAATCAGACATGGCTACGCTTGCATAAACGTCACAAAGTTCTGCATAAACTAATCAAAACCTCAAAACTCCTGACACTTCTCTGGCGAGCCATTGGACCACAACAGTGGGAGAGAAAATGTCAGGAAGTGTTGAAAGACAAAACTCTTAAGAGTTAAGATGCCTGCCACTAGTGGAGCAAGACAATATCTGGGTGGGCCTCTCTGACGCTACAAAACAACCTGCCCAGCATGTCCCCACCTGCACAGCCGAGGTAATCTCACGTCACAGGGGTTAACACAGCCATCAGCACACAGCTGGAGATCCTGAGAGGTAAACAACACCCTCGTATAGCTGCTTATTTCATACACGCCGGGTCCTATTGTAGTCCCATAACTCAAAACGCCAATTACACACCACAATATAACCACTGACAACACCAGAGACTGCAGAATATAACAGCGGATAAGACAAAATATAAGATCAGTCCCAGATGAGATCTCCTTCATATCTCAGTTAGTTCTCATAGACGTCAATGAGATTCAACGGAGAGCAAATGAAAACATCTCTGTTATTTCTCCTGAGATAAGAGTCTCACAAACGAGGTTCTTACCCTAACCCAAGCTCAGATTTGTCACGTCTGCTGTCAAACCTCAATATTATTGAAGGTCTCAATATGAACCCAAACATTTCTCATCAAATTGACTCAAATCCAGACATCCAAATTGTCTCAACAATTACATACTCATCGCAACAAACGACTTTCTTACTTAGTATTTTTGTCTTGTTTCCAGTACAAATGTCTAAAAGTTCTTGAATCAAGATGCATTTTCTTGATGAGCAAAATGACCTGAGAAAATCAGATCAAAAATATGAAATTTCAGTGAATTTGCACTTAAAACAACCAAAAAAATCTGTCAATAGCTTAATCTTAAAATAATCTTAAATTTAGTGATTAAGAAAAAAGTCGACCTTAATTCAAGACTTTTTTTACCCCATTGGCAGATTATTATTATTTTTGTCTTAAAACCAGACAGGTCATTTTGCTCATCAAGAAAATGCATCTTCATTCAAGAATTTGTTGGCAACAAGACCGATATACTAAGTAAGAAAGTCGTTTATGGAGTGCTAAGAGTAAGTTGAGACACCATTGAGAACTCATCAAATCTCCTGAGCTGTGAAAGAGAACCTCTGAACAATGACATTTTCCTAACAGAATATGAGGCGGAGAGGAGCGCTTCATTACAGGACGGAGGGAATGGCGTCTGGGCTCAGACCTTCGCGGAGCGCTCGGCACATTCATCATTGGCTTCTAATAGACAGAGCGAGCGAATTATCCCTCTTGGCTCCGCTCCTCACCTGAGTCTCCACACACCATTAAGATGTCAGCGAAACCTAAAGGGACTCAATTGGCCTCTGCCAGCGCGGGGCAGAAGCATTCTTAAAGAAAACGAGATCCTTGAGAAGATTCTGGAAGTCGTCCAGCACTTCATGTCCTGAGGTCACCCTGCATTCTAATGAGACACAGAGACGGGCCAGAATCTGCGACGTGCCAGCGGGTTCAGAGCTCGCCCTCCACCAAACCACTCTTCGCGTTCCAGACTCGACGTCTTTATTAAAGCGCTGGGATTGCGAGCACAGAACGAGGATCTTATGAATTTAATTTCAGTGTTTTCGTTGCGGGCCAAGTGTACTGAAACATATTGTGTTTGGTTCTTGAAGTAAAAACGTTTACATGTTTCTGGTCTTATTGTGAATGAGTGATAATAGCATGCTATGGAAATAATCTGAAAAAGTTTCCAGACAGACCGACGCTCATCATTCAATCTTCTTAAACGTCCTGCTTCGCACGGAAACGCATCACATTACGGAACAAAATGGGTTGAGAAAGTTGACTTCGTTCTGTGTTTTGTTAAACCTTTGAACAACCCCTATCAAAAATCTATCAACCGCTGGCACGGTCAGAACGACATCGTCCGCACCATCCTTCCACCAGGCAGCGATTGAACCATCTGGCAGCTTCATGTGTGGCACCGTTGGTCATTTCAAGTCTCCATCATTTTGCTAAATTGTTCCTGGTCTTGTCTGGGTGCCAGTCTCAGTTTGGCAGTCACCAGCTCAGATGTTTCTTTTGAGCGAGCAGAGAGAGCCACCGGCTCAACAGGGCCACAGAAAAACACAGCACAAAGGGTCAGAGGCTCAGGTCTGCAGGGAAACCCGCTGGCTTCTCCGTGTGCACTCGCTTTCAGTGACCGTGATCCAAACGCTGCACTTCTTGTGGACCTGCTGTCTTATAGCCTTCATTCCACCATGACTCTTGGGTGTCCTGCTCTTCATTTGATTCCCGAAGGTGCTGCCGAACGCCCTTTTTGTGCCCGCAATACACACTTTTGCTAGACTACCGCATAGCGCCCTAAAGTCTGTGTGACCCTTTAAACGCTGTTATCAGATGTTACGTGTACACTGAAATACACTAAATACTGTGTATTTAAAGCTAAAGCTGAAAGGCTCGATAACAGTTTTTTTAACGTTAAAGTCAACATAAAACAACATTTTGCACCATTCAACAGCATTCACTTGTATTTCAGAGTGAAAGAAAATATTCGGACGGAAAACAGTAGCGGTCCTCGAATGTCTTTCATGAGAATTGTTTGACCAGAACGGAGACGTTTTTTTCCGAATGCAAATATAGTTAACCAAACATGTCAAATAAAGCTCTCGTGAAACACTCAGCGCTTCTCAGATCTCCTTCGTCTCAGAAATCTGACACAGCTCCTCAGCTCGTGATCTCACATGAATCACAGTGAACTAAAGGTGATGTGATATTTCACTGTGCGCAAGCAAAACTGAGAAACACGTCATCTCACTGCTGTAGGACACATTTAAAACAATAATCCAAGACTAGATTTCTGATCTCATCTGTTGACTTTAGTTTTATTCTTTTAAAGAATGAATTTGTGTACAGGTGTGTTAAACCCTTGTTTATAGTGAAACATGAACAGGTTTTGAGGAGCATTGAATCTTTATTCTTTAATTGTGAATTTGATTTATAACCTTGGATCAGAACGCAACACATTCTTTGGAGAACAGAGTCCAGGGGATTGTTCCCACAAGCACCCTCTTGACAGTCTCCCCAACATCAACCGAGCATAATGTCTACATTTATTTCATTATACCGCCCAGCAATTCAACTGAAGCTTGGAGAGACACACACACACACACACCTGTCTCGGCGAAACTGATGATTTCTGAAGTTTCTTCCTCCACTTCGTTCGAGGACGCGCCGTGCCCGTCCACGTTCGGAATCTCCACTCTCCCGTCCGCGCGCACTTTCCCGGCGTGGAGCTTCTTGAGCGCAGTCACCATAGCCGCCTTCGGGATGGGGTGCGTGATGTTGGGTCTGTTCCTCATCTGTAACCGACTCAGAATGTGTCTTTTCACCGCCTCCAAGAAGCCCACATCCACCCGTGGGGTTCCGTCCGTCTGGCTGAGCCCGCAGGACGCGCAGCTCGTGGTGATGCTCGGGGTTTCGGTGTCCGGTGCCGGTGTGCAGCGGATCGCGAGGATGAGGCACACGAAATAAAGCACTTGAAACGGCAACCTTTTCATTTTAAACGCAATTTCCCGAAGCAAAGTGACTTAGTACGCGTGTGTGGGGTGGAAGCGACGAAGTCCGTATCCGCTTTCCGATAAAAAGTGAATGAAAGAGTTAAAAATGGTCAAGCTGTAACATCCGTTAGGTTTGGTCCGTATTTTACGAATTCAACTCAAATCAAAAGCAATAAATCCGTGAAATGGCTCGGAAAGGTTTCTGAGTTGAACCGTGTCTTTGGTCACTCCGTGGTGCGCTCGGTACAAATGTGGGCGATATCGCAGTGAGAGCTTCCCGTTATATCATCCAAATGTCACAAAGTTGATTTATAAAAACAAATGATTAAGAAAGTAAGCGGAGGACCCTCTGATGTGTGCACATTTACCGCCGCGAATGCGCATAAGCCCCGTGCGTCATGACATGACTAAAAACCTCCACATTAACGCATTTAAAACCCCTTCGGACTAAAAAGGAAACCTGCTGTGGTCTGTCCTTATTTCTTTACGCTCCTTTGTCAAAATTATCCATGGTGAACGGAAGCGATTGAATACAAACCGGCGAAGACGTCTAATATTGAGACAATGTTTCCAAATGGTCATGCGCCGTTTTCTTTATATTCGCACTTTAATTGAAGGTCCCGTCCTCCGTCGTGGAACATTTTGACTTCCAGAGTACGTTTTTCACATCCTTCTTCTTCATAGTTCTTGGAGCGCGAGATGGTCTTTAGGGACTTGGGCTTTTATCCCTAGCGCACACACACATTGAGTCGCTCAGGGTCTCTGGTAAGTGTTTATACAGGAGGAGAGAACCACGTGGCTCCGGTGGATTATAAAGGCTGAGAAAGCTCAGTATGATTTGCAGGGAAAATGTGCGGCACTAATGAACCTGAATCATACATTTCTGTGAATGTTCTCTATATGATTACTTGAGCGAAAAGGAAATTAACATTAAAGCGTGTTTTTGAAATGCAAAACAGCACCAGAGCCAATGTAGAAAATCATGAGGAGAAACTGAATTAATCTCTGTAGATCAATACGTAAATAAATTATTACAGTAAACGATTTATTGATAGCAGGAGCCAAAGAATGACACTTTACATCAAACTCTCACAACGAAACACTATCTGAAGTAGTCTATTACTTTCTTAACGTATATGTCACGATACTTGTTATAAAACGAGGCAATTTGTTTAAAAAAAGCGGTTTTACAAACTTACTTCACTAAAAGATCTTAGATTTTTTCTGAATGGAACTGTCATGTCTGAAAGAGTTGTAAAACACTGCCCCCATCTGGAAAAACTAGGATTTACAAAGAACAAGCCTTTCATGCATTTTTAGTTGCAATAAAATAAATCTGCAACACAGCACAACATGTAAAGAGAGCAAATGTGATCCACAGAATACAGAAAACAGCACGTTGACATCAATAAGTAAATAAGAAGCAGTTTCTTCCCCCAGGAAATCTCACTCCTAAACAGATAACTGAGCAATATTCCACTTTCACTCCTGTAGAGTGCATTATAGTGCCTTATTATACGTGCATTTTATTTATACATGTATTTAACACCACCACTTCTTACTACATTATCCATTTCCACAAGTGTACATACGATCTGTTAAAGGAGGAGTTCACTTTTAAAATAAATGATCATTTTGCTCACCCTCATGTCATCCAAGATGTTTATGTGTTTGTGTCTTTAGTGGAAAAGAAATGAAGGTTTTTGATGAAAACATTCCAGGATTTTTCTCCATATAGTGACTTCAATGGACTCCAAACGCTTGAAGGTCAAAAGTTTCAGTGCAGCTTTAAAGGACTATAAACCATACCAGACCATGAATAATGGTCTTATAGCCGAGTCATTATCAAGTCATTATCCAAGGTAATATATAGTTTAATTTACGTATTAAATAAAAACGTTTGTTCCCCTTCAGTCGGTCTCTCGACGTTGTGTTGAGAGACAGACTGGGGTTTGATCTTGAGAACCTATCATCTCCGAGTGGAATTTCTAAACGCCAATAGGATTGGCAAATGGTCTCCGCCCCGTACATACGGGTATATAAGGAAGATGGCGGCGGTCATTCACTTACCTTTTGTTCTTCGGAACCTCGCAATTCATGTTGCAGAATATCTTTCTTTTCCTGCCGGCACGACGAGGAAGCAGCGGATCCCCTGGTGTGAAGACGGTCTTCCCTTCGACCTCCCGGCAAACTTCCACAGAGCCTTTCCAAAAGAGCATATTTCCTACAGCTGTGGGTATGTCTGTATGTTCTGTCTGCGAGGACATGTCTATCAAGGTGTAGCGGTCACGGCTGGCGACATTCTTCGGGACTGTTGCTGCCAACCAGCTCGGCTGCCGTTTCGGCGAAGTCGACCGCCACGACGAGCAGCGGGGGTGATATGGGGACTGCTATGGATGTCGCTTCGCCAGCTCCGGCTCAGCGAACCGCCCATACCCCAGTTCGCTCACCTGGTGCGTCCCCGATGGGCGGCGGTAAACCGTTCCATGGCGGGAAGACTCATAGGCGGGATGAGGACGAGATCTCTGTCGAGGCATCGGACAGCTGGCTACTAGCATCTGACAGGGACGATCTCTCCGAGCTCCCGCCCACAAGCGGTAGAGCTCGTGATGGGACCGACCCGGAGATGTCGGCCATGCTAGCCCGGGCATGCCCGGGAGGTTGTTAACCTGAAGGACGCGTACTTTCACGTCTCTATTCTTCCTCGGCACCGACCGTTTCTACGGTTCGCGTTCGAGGGGAAGGTGTATCAGTACAGAGTCCTGCCCTTCGGTCTGGCCCTGTCTCCGCGAGTTTTTACAAAACTCACGGAGGCCGCCCTGGCTCCCCTCGGAGAGCGGGGCGTGCGAATACTCAACTATCTCGATGACAGGCTTATTTTGGCACACTCGCGAGATGTGTAATGTACGCAAAGGGATCTTGTGCTCAGACACTTAGACCGTTTGGGCCTCCAGGTCAACCGAGAAAAGAGCAAGCTCTCCCCAGCGCAGAGGACCTCCTATCTCGGTATGGAACTAGACTCTGTCCGCATGTCAGCGCGGCTCACTACCGAGCGCGCACAGTCAGTGCTACACTGCTACATTAGTCAGGCAGGCTTAGTCAGGCAGGCTTCAGCGGTCCCACTAAAATTATTTCAGAGGCTCCTGGGGCATATGGCATCCTCGGCCGGGGTAATCCCGCTCGGACTGATGCACATGCGACCGCTACAGCACTGGCTTCAGAGTCGGGTTCCGAGGACGGCGTGGCACCTCGGCACAAGGCGGATTGTGATCACACCCCAGTGCCAACGTACCCTCATCCCCTGGACAAGTCTGTCCTTTTTACGAGCGAGAGTACCGCTCGGGCAGGCGTCGAGGCGCGTCGTGGTTACGACGGACGCCTCCCTGCAGGGGTGGGGGGCAGTGTGCAACGGGTACGCAGTGGCGGGGCAGTGAACGGGCCCCCGACTGCGATGGCACATAAATTGCCTAGAGTTGCTGGCAGTCCTCCTAGCACTAAGGAGGCTACAGCCCCTGGTGCAGGACAGCACGTCTGCCGTGGCATATATCAATCACCAGGGCGGCATACGCTCACGGCAGATGTCGCGACTAGCCTCCTCCAGTGGAGTCAGCAGGTGACCAAGTCCCTGCGGGCCACTTTTATCCCGGGGAACCTGAACCAGACAGCCGATGCGCTCTCTCGTCAGGTGTCTCCCCGTGGAGAATGGCGGCTCCACCCCCGTGCAGTCCAGCTTTTATGGGAGCGGTTCGGCCAGGCTCAGGTGGACCTGTTTGCCTACCCGGACTCCACCCATTGCCCGCTTTGGTTCTCCCTGACCGAGGGCTCCCTCGGCACGGATGCCTCAGCACACAGCTGGCCGCGGAACAAGAGGAAGTATGCCTTCCCCCCATTGAGCCTCCTTGCACAGACTCTGTGCAAGGTCAGGGAAGAGGAGCACCAAGTTCTGTTAGTTGCGCCATACTGGCCCAGCCAAACTTGGTTTCCAGACCTGATATCTATGATGACAGCTCCCCCCTGGCCGATTCCCCTCTCGAAGGACCTTCTTTCGCAGGGGAGTGGCACGGTTTGGCACTAAACTCTCTGGAATCTCCATGCCTGGTCCCTGGACGGGACGAGGAGGGTTTAAGCGGCTGCCTCTGGCTGTCCAAGAGACTGTCACGCAGGCTAGAGCCCCCGCCACACGGCGTTCATACGCCTATAAGTGGCGTCTCTTCTTGTCATGGTGTTCCTCCCTTGGAGAGAACCCGCGGAATTGCCGATCGGGTCAGTGTTGGCCTTTTTACAGCAGAGACTAGAGAGTAATCTCTCCCCATCCACCTTGAAAGTGTATGTAGCCGCAATTGCCGCTCATCACGATCTTGTGGAGGGTAAGTCTCTTGGAACAACGCGCTCCGTACCCTCTTGGGACCTTAATGTGGTCTTACTGGGCCTGGCTATGGCCCGGTTTGAGCCCCTCGGAGACGGCGCTCTTCCTCATCTAACGGTGAAGACGGCTCTCCTGATGGCGCTCGCTTCCATCAAGAGGGTCGGGGACCTCTAAGGCTTTTCCATGTCCCCGGGCTGCCTAGAATTTGAACCTGGTGACTCTCAGGTAATCTTGAGACCCAGGCCAGGTTACGTGCCCAAGGTCCCCACCACTCCCTTCCGGGACCAGGTGGTGACCTTGCTCCTTATGGGATGACCATGCCTCTTACTTCCACATGCACCAATCCTATTGGCGTTTAGAGATTCCTCTCGGAGATGATAGGTTCTCAAGATCAAACTCCAGTCTGTCTCTCAACACAACGTCTTGTTCCCTCCATCAGGGAACTGAGGTTACATACGTAACTGAGACGTTTTTCACTATGGAAATGGCTTTTCTGTTGTAAATTTACACACTTACAAAGACAAACGATGTTCTTTCATTAATCCAGGATTCTGATCATGTGCATCTATCTACCTTAAATTATTTCACATATGTCACGCGATGTGTACACAATGTTTAAGCCTAAATAATTGCTTGACAAGCCTAAGTTTTACCATAATGTCACCGTATGACAATAAATAAATGTTCAAGTCTATAACCATCTTTGACTGGAGCCAAAAAGTGCTCCACGTAAATAGAAAAGTATTGAAATTAGTTGAGAAATGAAAACGATGTTGTGTTATTATCCAGAAAACGGCAGTGTTTGTCTCTGGTAGATAGGTGTTACTAAACAAATAAATTACTAATATAAATACAAAATAATCAGTTTATTATATGATCAATATATAATTTACTATTCATAAAAATGGTAAACATGACAGTCAATTCATTATCATAAAAAACTCGGAACCATATATGGTGTCGTGACGTCACATCCGTGTCATATTCCTCATTGAATATCCGGTAGGTGGGGCCGTGCAGCTGCAGCTCACAGGAGTAGAGGAATTGATCCCGTGTGAGAGAATTATGTTTTAATCGATTATACGCGAGTTAAGTACAAGGTTCTTCGGAGACCGAATTTGTGGTGAGTAACGCGCAATGCTTTGTATTCCTTAACATGTTTTAAACTGTTTCAGCGGCGACAAATGTGTACGTTAGTTCTTAAGAATTTCCTCGGATGCAGCGTCCCTCTTTCTCTTTGTGGAAAACTATTGTGATCGATTGTTCAGAGATCCAATAAGAAGGGCAGTAGACCAGGACCCGGCCCTCTGGTGGTACGATTGGCCAATCAAGAGCCAGAGGAGGCGGGATCACGTGTATAACAACGAGGAAGGGGTGGTGTCCCGCTAAGAGATAAAAAAGTGTAAAAGACTTTTAACAGCCGATTTAAACCTTCTGTTTCTATTCATTAAAAGCAAATGTTGTTGCTTTGTGTAGTTTAATGAAAATTACAACCCGTTATTTTGTTTCCGAACTATAAAGTACTTCCATAGTAGGCTACAGGCGGTACTTTATAGTTCTCATATTCATAGACTTTGCATGCGCACTTCAGACTAGTTTATATATATAATACTTTTGTGATGATTAATATATAATGTTTAAAATAACATTAGTCAATGGCAGCATCATTGTACAGTAAACTGAAAGTACTGCTTTAAATGTATGATGATGACATTATGACGGTATACCGTTAATATGCTAAATAATATGTTCAAAAATCCATCGCCTTCTTTGGTAAAGGATGTGTATGGCAAACACTGATGTCGATTCTGACAGTTTCAGGCTGGGAATCATAAGAGTTTATAACAGGCTCTGTCAATAGTTAAACCGGACTCAATCTAAAATGAATGATGGTATTTTTATAGCTCCTGAGTTTAGCTTTGAGTGCAGAGACAGACAGAGAATCACTGAGATGACTTCACTGATTGTTGTGGCATCTCTGTTGTGTTTTATATATGCGTTTTGTTTATTTCTTTGTACCCTCGCAGTCGTCCACTCTCCTGGAAACACTAAAGTCATGGCAGCGAATAAGAATAAAAATCAAAGCTCCCTTGTGTTGCACAAGGTCATCATGGTGGGCAGCGGCGGTGTTGGAAAATCTGCCCTCACGCTGCAGTTCATGTATGATGAGGTGACGCATCGCATAGACACAAAGACTAAACTTTCTTTTCTAATGCAATGACATTCAGACCGTTAATCAAATCTCAATTTACACAAACGTCTTTCTTAATGTTGATTGATTACTCAAATGTTCTTTTTCCCTTAGTTTGTGGAGGACTATGAACCCACCAAGGCTGACAGTTACAGAAAGAAGGTGGTCCTGGACGGAGAGGAGGTACAGATTGATATTCTAGATACGGCAGGGCAGGAGGATTACGCCGCTATCAGAGATAACTACTTCCGCAGCGGAGAAGGCTTTCTTCTGGTGTTCTCCATCACAGAGTCTGAATCCTTCAGCGCTACTTCAGACTTCAGGTGGGATTTCGTTCTTTATTTTCGTGCTGTTTTTATGTTTGCACAGGCGCTTCAGGGTCATTCTAGGCCGATCAGAATCTCTGTTCTCAGAAAGGAGAAAATCGTGTCTTTTCTGTGTCATCCTGCTCGCAGCGGCCCACACAAGTGAAACTGTAAAGCTTTCTTTCATTTGAAACAGCAGTTACATGACACGTGTGTTTATTATGAGAAAATAAGATATTTTTTTATTGTAATGCCCCATTAAAGGGACGTTCAGCAAACATGCGTGATGTAAATATGTTGTGTTGTCCACAGAGAGCAGATCCTGAGAGTGAAAGCGGAAGAAGATAAAGTGCCTCTGTTAGTGGTGGGAAATAAGTCGGATCTGGAGGACAGACGGCAGGTGTCTGCAGACGAAGCTCGAGCAAAAGCTGACGAGTGGTCGGTCCAGTATGTGGAAACATCAGCCAAGACTCGAGCAAATGTTGATAAGGTTCCGTACATTCCACATCCTATCTGAATGGAGTGTTTAGATACGGAATACATGATCTGAGTTGCATTGTTTTATGTTTTCGTAAGCATTTTTTCCTTCAGCATGCTCTCAACTGGCATTGTGCATTTTTCAAACGAAGCAAGAAAGAAAGTTCTGACATTGATTGTATTCTGTGAAGAATGTTTTGCTTTTAGCACTGAATGAAAACAACAAACTGAATGTCTGATGCTTAAGGAATTTAAATATCATGTTGTTGTTTTTAAGGTGTTCTTTGATCTGATGCGGGAAGTGAGGGCTAAAAAGATGTCCGAGACTAAAGAGAAGAACGGAAAGAAAAGTGGCAAGAAGAAGAAGAGTCTGAAGGAGAGATGTGTGCTCCTCTGAGACTGTCAGACTCTTGATTCTCACTTCAGGTTTTCTAAACTGAGCCAATGGTATGGACCATGAGGAGACCGCTTCTGTCTCCTCCGTCATTCTTGTTGCCAAATACAATCAAAAGAGAAGATGTGATGCACTGATGGTGCCATAATCTACCCGCAGAACTCTTCAACACATTTGAAATGTTCCTCAGGGCTTCCAGTGTGTCAATCACTAATCATTCTGGAATATTCAGGATTGTTTTGATGCTTCACATTTCGAATGTCAGTTATTGAAATGGAGGCTGTTGGTAGCAGCCCACGAACACAAGGAACATTTCTTCTTCTTTTTAGTAGCCTGTGAAACACAAACTGAATGATTCAATTTGTTTTGATGTAAATAACACACATTGTTAGAGAGAAACATTGCTCTGCTTGTGTTTCATAAATCTATTCCTTTTGTACCTTGAAATGAGCATATTCGCTTTTATTTCACATTCTCTGTTTAATCTTTATGAAGCAATATCGAGTGCGTGCATTATTGTGTATTATTTTAAAAGCAATAATGCATTGTTGTGTATTGAGAGGTAAGATTTGACAGAAGCTTAAACACATTCGTGTTTAAAAAACAATGGTGCTTGACTATTATTCCAAAACAAAGTTCAGATGATCATATTTTTGTAATCAGATCGCTTTTCTGTGCGTCTGCTTCACTGATTTTTCTACCAAATAAACCTTCTCTGAATTTTGTTACGAATCTCTTGAGTCTGAAAGTGATGTCACTGGAAAAGCATTTCTAGATGACTTCTGGAGTTCTGACGAAGAGCAGCAGCGAGACCGTAGCGGGTCACCCTGACTTTGAATGTGAGAAAACATCTATTCACTATTTAACACCCCGCTTTAGAAACACAAACTTCTCTTTTGACTTTTTTAAAAACGAACACAAACATCTGGAGTAAAAATAAGACTAAATTGTTCAGTGCAGCATGATATTCACAGTGCTTTTGTGTTTCAAGTTTTAAAAAGTTGTAGAAGGAACACATTTCAACCTTAAAATAATGTGTCTGAAATTATTTGAGTGGTATAACAACTATTAATCAGACTAATTCTTCTGCGTCTGCTACCTGAGCGGCCTTGTATGGCACATGTGTTTCAGTGACTGATGTGATCTGTGCTCCTGTGGGATCAGATGTGACGCTCAGCTCCAGATGCAGTCGACCCCTCAGATCTCCATCACATCCAGACTCATGAAGACAGAAATCTGATCATGAGCGCAAACATATTGACACGAGCTCACAGCACAAATACAGAAGAAATGACACCGAGCACATCTGTTCTCTAACAATCATGAATCTAGAGAAGAGAGATGATGGCGTGTGTTCATATGACTCGACTCAGAGACCTGAAAGTGTTGTAAACATTTGACTCTTTATGTCACAGGTCTTTATTATTTGGTGATTTTATTCATTTTCACTCCACACATCTGATGAGAAGGAATGAGATACTGTGACTGTTTTGATCTGTTGTAGATCTTCAGGTGAATGTAGATGTTGACAGGGTGACTGAAGGTCAGAAGGTCACGCTCACCTGTCACACCAGCTGTCCTCCAAACACACAATCCTTCATCTGGTTGAAGAACACACGACGTTAGGATCTTCAACACTTCAGAAATCAACTGTGTTTTGATCCGGTCAGTCGTGAACATACAGGCAGATATTCCTGTGCTCTCAAACACTATAAATCATTCTCATCTGCTGAGAGATTCCTCAATGTGTCCTGTGAGTAAACACACCACTGAACACACATTTACACACAAACTTTCACAAGTTGTGTAATTGACACAGTGAAGGTGAATAATGAATGAGATTAACCAAACCAGTTTAATAATGCTTTTCAGAATTTCAAGAAAATAAATACGAGAAAACTTCCAAATCTTCTCTTGGAAAATCCATGAGGTGAATGATGTTAAAACTGCTCATATTAACACTACAATTGTGATTTTATGGAATAATAAAGAACTCTTTCAATAGCCACATTTACTCTCAAAACAGTGAAGGTTTTTACAGTGTTTATTTTACTGAGGTGTTAGTTAAAAAGCAAAATTAAATGTATTTACAAACTGAAGTGATGACACATGATCGGTTTATTATCATGAAGTGTGTTCATTGGCAAGTTATACAGTGAGCATAAATAAACACACAGACTGAAAGTGTCAACATTTACATTGAGAGCAAGAACATACTGTACATGACAGATGACATGATGAAGAGTAATGTGTTTTATTGTACATGTGAAGAGATTACAGACAAGATTTAGTCATATATGAATATTTCAGTGTTCATCTGATAAATAACACAACTGTGTGTACATTCTAGACTATCAAATGTTTTATAGAGATGATTAATACAGTATTTGAATCATAAGTCTAAAATCACAAAAGTAATTTTCATTGAAATATTACAAACACACTTACTACTATAGATACGCAACTGGACAGAGCTCAATAGACATGAAGATACACACAAGTGTAAGAGAATCACACAGCTGTGAGTCTACTGTACATTATGATGATGGTTGTGTTGTTCTGGTTGTGTATCGTACAGAAATCTGATGTGTGTCTGATCTACGACAGCAGTGAAGAGACGGCAATAAATCAGCAGCATCAGTCCTCATGAACAAATACAACAAACAGTCAGTGACAGGATTCAGACACAGCAGACATTGAACAAATTTATAGACTTTTAGAAATGACAAAGAACACCGAAACTCCTCATCAGTGATATGATTTAACAAACACACAATTGGGTACGGGAGGATGATAAACGTGTAACTCAGCACCACGAGGAACAAAGTTCCAAAAATCATTCTGCGTTTCTGAGACGTCAGTGATATTGCGTGAGAAAGACCCCTCCATGTACCAACAAAACACACAATGATCACTGGATAGGGAATCATCAACGCTACAGACCGCCAGAGAAACTTAAAAACCAGATCAGGTGATTCTACTCTTGCAAAGATCAGAGGCACAAACCAGATGATGAGAGAAATCAAACAGGAGGATTTCAGTGTCTGGTGAGTTTTGTGCCAGATAGGATGAGACACCAAAAGATATCTTTCAAACGCCACACATGCCATAAAATACACACCTACAATCATAGAATATTCATGTGCTGACAACAATATCCCTGTATGTTCCCGTGTCATTAACATGAGACAAATCAACTGTATGAGATCTGAAAGAATCAAATGAATCACAAAAACTGAAGCAGTTCGATGAGACTTGATGAGACAACACAACGCATACAGAGTTAAGAGCATGATCGGAATCTCAACAACTGAAAGAGTCCAGACAAACACTGAACGAGCAAATGACAGTTTGTCCTGAAAACTCTTATATAATTCCAACTTATCATCCCTCTCACAGAACAGATCTGATTGGTTGTTGGTGATGTTGTGTTCTGTCATGATGTGAAACTGTTGAGAGTCGACACTGAAATAATAACAAACCTGTCGTGAATAAAGAAACATGCTTCACAAACATCAATTCTGTGTTTTGAGTGATTGAAATAAATATCGGCTAAGACATTAAAACTCCTCAATTTCCACAAGACAAAGATTTTCTTACAGTAGGATACAATGGGATGAGAAGATCCACCATTAATTTGAATCAACCTTCATGAAATTATTTTTAAATTGTGTTTGAATGAATTAATTTTGAGTAATGTTATTTGTGAGAGTAATGATGTTTAATGATTCTCTGTGTGCTTCTTATCTCCATCTTACCCTACTGTCTGAATATTTATCAAAGGTGAATTAAGAGTTAATGTCGAAATATTGAAGAGATCTCACCTGCTCAAACTGCTGTTTTAAAACAACAAAGTTTTCAGGAAACTTTCCTTTTGTCCAGATGAGAGAAAAAGAGAAAATTCAAAGGATTGTCTAGTGATTGAACATCCTTCACACATCTCACCAATGTCATGTCATCTGCACATTTCATCAGATTATTAATATCACCAGTCATCTCATTTATAAACACAGAAAACACAATCTTTAGTTTCTCATCATCTGAACTGCTGCTCATCAGATCTTCACTTTACATTTTCATTTAAGAAAAGAAGAAGAAGAAGAAGACAGATAGATGTGATGATGAAGATGATGTTACCTGATAGATGTGATGATAATGATGAGACCTGATAGATGTGATGATGATGAAGATGATGTTACCTGATAGATGTGATGATGATGATGATGTTACCTGATAGATGTGATGATGATGAGACCTGATAGATGTGATGATGATGATGATGAGACCTGATAGATGTGATGATGATGATGATGAGACCTGATAGAAGTGATGATGAAGATGATGAGACCTGATAGATGTGATGATGATGATGATGAGACCTGATAGAAGTGATGATGAAGATGATGAGACCTGATAGAAGTGATGATGATGATGATGAGACCTGATAGATGTGATGATGATGATGATGAGACCTGATAGAAGTGATGATGATGATGATGAGACCTGATAGATGTGATGATGATGATGATGAGACCTGATAGATGTGATGATGATGATGATGAGACCTGATAGATGTGATGATGATGATGATGAGACCTGATAGATGTGATGATGATGATGATGAGACCTGATAGATGTGATGATGATGATGATGAGACCTGATAGATGTGATGATGATGATGATGAGACCTGATAGAAGTGATGATGAAGATGATGAGACCTGATAGAAGTGATGATGATGATGATGAGACCTGAAAGAAGTGATGATGATTATGATGATGATGATGATACCTGAAAGATGTGATGGTGATGATGATGATGATGATGATGAGACCTGATAGATGTGATGATGATGGTGATGATGATGTTACCTGATAGATGTGATGATGATGATGATGATGTTACCTGATAGATGTGATGATGATGGTGATGATGATGTTACCTGATAGATGTGATGATGATGATGATGATGAGACCTGATAGATGTGATGATGATGATGATGATGATGAGACCTGATAGATGTGATGATGATGATGATGATGAGACCTGATAGATGTGATGATGATGATGATGATGATGAGACCTGATAGATGTGATGATGATGATGATGATGATGATGAGACCTGATAGATGTGATGATGATGGTGATGATGATGTTACCTGATAGATGTGATGATGATGATGATGATGATGATGATGAGACCTGATAGATGTGATGATGATGATGATGATGATGATGATGAGACCTGATAGATGTGATGATGATGGTGATGATGATGAGACCTGATAGATGTGATGATGATGATGAGACCTGATAGATGTGATGATGATGATGTTACCTGGAGTCAGATTGTTCCTCAGATGTTGTTCAGATGATGATGATGTTTATAAATGAATGAAGACTTCAGATGAAGAGTCGTTCTGTCAGATGAGGAGCTGAAATAAAACACACAAGCACACAATAGAAATAGAGATGAATGAAGCGCTTATATTCAATCTAAAAAATCAGACTGATAGATGTGATGATGATGATGATGATGAGACCTGTTTGATGTGATGATGATGATGATACCTGGTAGATGTGATGGTGGTGATGAAGATGAGACCCAATAGATGTGATGATGATGATGATGATACCTGATAAATGTGATGATGATGATGATGAGACCTGATAGATGTGATGATGATGATGATGATGATGATGATACCTGATAGATGTGATGATGGTGATGAAGATGAGACCCAATAGATGTGATGATGATGATGATGAGACCTGATATAAGTGATGATGATGATGATGATGATGAAACCTGATAGAAGTGATGATGATGAGACCTGATAGAAGTGATGATGATGATGATGATACCTGATAAATGTGATGATGATGATGATGATGAGACCTGATAGATGTGATGATGATGATGATGATGATACCTGATAAATGTGATGATGATGATGATGATGATTAGACCTGATAGAAGTGATGATGATGATGATGATGAGACCTGATAGATGTGATGATGATGAAGATGAGACCTGATAGATGTGATGATGATGATGATGAGACCTGATAGATGTGATGATGATAATGAGACCTGATAGATGTGATGATGATGAAGATGATGAGACCTGATAGATGTGATGATGATGATGATGAGACCTGATAGATGTGATGATGATGATGATGATGAGACCTGATAGAAGTGATGATGATGATGAGACCTGATAGATGTGATGATGATGATGATGATGAGACCTGATAGAAGTGATGATGATGATGATGATGAGACCTGATAGAAGTGATGATGATGATGAAGATGATGAGACCTGATAGATATGAGGATGATGTGAGCTGGAGTCAGATTGTTGCTCAGATGTTGTTCATCAGATGATGATGATGTTTATGGGCGGTTGGGTCTTTTATAGTCTGAGAGATTCTGTCACTTAATGATGTTAAACCTCAAAAGTGCATTAAACATCACACACACACACACACACACACAGACACACACACATCATCATCACTGAGTATTTTAACTATAAAGCATCTCCTCTATTAACAGTGTGAAACTCAAACAATGCTTTCTGTGGTTGTTCATTTCCTCTCATGTATCTTCAGTGTTTCTTCATTATTGTTCTTATTATTTTCATCTTTGAGCTTTAACCACAGGATCTGTTTGTCTAAGTGTTTTTCTCTTTCTACATAGAAATAAAGCCACACATGATGAAGAGCTCAGATGAGCCCACACGTCTCTGGATCATCATACTAAACTCTTTCCATCATCACTTTAAAATGCATCTTCACCTGTACTACAGTATTCTCTGATATCATCTCATGATCATCCAGGATTGTTTGCTAACATTGAGACGTTCTGTGAAGCTTTGAAATGAAAGTCTAAACATCTCAAGTTTTGAAATGATGGATTGTGAATATAAATGTGAATTGAATGATGGTCTGTCTCTGTCTCTAGAACTCTGAGAGCACTTTTGATTTGTTCAGGTGGATCAGTTATATGGCAGTGATTCTCCACCTAGAGTCAGTTTCACACACATTGTGTATTATTGTGTTAAAGATGATATCAGCTCTAATGATTATTACTTCATATTATTAGAACAAACACAGTCTAATAGAAAGAGGACGTGCTGACCCTACAGTTTCACATCATGTTTGACCAGAGAACAAAACTCCATTCAATTTGACCACAAACACAAGTTTCAAAAACAAGAAAACACATTTAAAGACGGATGAATGATTGATCCTGTGGTTAAAAACTAAACTAATGGATGAAAGTGATGATGTCATAACGCCCACAATCCTTTGATGATCAATGAGAGGAAATGAACAACCACAGAAAGCATTGTTTGAGTTTCACACTGTTAATAGAGGAGATGCTTTATAGTTGATGTGTGTGGAGTAAAAACAATTAAAGAGATACTTCACCCATAAATCATCATTCACTCACTTTCAGTTGTTTCAAATCTGTATAAATGTCACACGTTACACGTTTGAGTTTCACGTTTATCATCAGTTTATCATCTTTATTGACATTTCAAAAAGTCTATAAATTTGTTCAATGTCTGCTGTATCTGAATCCTGTCACTGACTGTTTGTTGTATTTGTTCATGAGGACTGATGCTGCTGATTTATTGCCGTCTCTTCACTGCTGTCGTAGATCAGACACACATCAGATTTCTGTACAATACACAACCAGAAAAACACAATCATCATCATAATGTACAGTAGACTCACAGTGACGGAAATGAGTCAAAGGTACAAAGGTGCACTTAAACTTTACACTAACTTTTCAAATGAGCAGCAGGATATTTGACAGATCTGTTTGAAATCACATTGAATCTATGAAACACACTGAGTGAAATGGAATATACAAAATGTTGTTTCATGTGTGACTATCTGATTTGTCTCGGTCAGAATGATGCAAATGTTGGAGCACCGGCAGAGACCAGTAATCTGCAGAAGAGAGAAGAGTCTGATGTTCTGTACTTTACTGTTCATTTCAATAAAACTGATCATTGTCCATCATGTACGGATCATGTCCTGTACGTTACTATCAAAGTCTTAGAGTACAGTGATGTTATCGACTGAATAACAACCGTATTACTCTTCATAAACACACTGTAATATATAATCAGCTTTTTAATGAGCTGAACAGATTTAGTCATCAGACCCACTAGCTGTTTTTACTGGTTAAAGTAATTGTAAAAATGAATGTGTGTGCATGGGTTGGTGTGTGTGATTGGTGGACATGCCCGGTGGGGACCTAAACCTGAATGCACACCAAAACATGGGGACTCTTGTCACTGTGGGGATTAAAATTGAGGTCCCAACGTGCATAAAAGCTTATCAATTGTACAGAACTATTTTTTTTTTTTGGTCCCCATGAAGAACATTTACATTTTCATTCATGCATTTGGCAGACGCTTTTATCCAAAGCCACTTACATAGCATTAACCTATACATATGTACACATGTGTAATCCTCTGGGATCGAACCCACAATCTTGCGTTGTTAACACAATGCTCTTACCACTGAGCTTCAGGAAAGATTATAAATTCATCAGAATCAACTTTTTTGAAAATCTAAAAGAGCAGAAAGTTTTGTGTGAATGTTAGGTTAAGGGGGTGGGTTAGGTAATATGATATACAGTTTGTACAGTGGAAAAACTATTGCGACTATGGAATGTCTCTCTACTGCACTGTAACCTTAATAATTTCATTAACTCATCTATTGCACTGCAACTTTAATAGCTAATGTCTATAATTAATGCACACTTAAGTCACTTGCACTACTGTGTAGTCTAAATTGTTATCTGTTCATAACCACCTGTACATTAATGTTCACAGTATATAGCATTCTGAATATATTGTTCATAGTACATAGGGACTGTCATGTTGTCATAGAACATTCCTTCTGTAAAGTATTTTCACAGTACATGCCCATTTGTATAGTAATTTCCTAATATTGTATCTGTATTTATTCACACTGTATATCCTGCACTTGGTAATTGCACTTCTGGTTAGACCTAAACTACATTTCGTTACACTGTACTTGTATCTAATCTAATCTAATCTAATAAACCATGGAAACCCAACGTGTGTGTGTCTGTGTGTGTGTGCGTGCGTGAGTGTGTGCGCTTGTGTCATGTTGTATAAAGACTGGTGAGAAGGAGAATTAAAAAACATAAATAACACAGTTTAGTAGAAGACTGATCGTTCAGGTTTAGTTTTGGTTGTTTCTCTGTTGAAATGCTCTCGTTGAATGAGTTTATGTGAATGATGGACTACTACACTGTTTCTCCATCCTGACGTCACCATTTGTGACGGTTACCATAACAACCACTTGCCTCCTCAAGAGATACATCCAAGCATAAATGTAGCTCTGAGTTTGCTTTAACACTGCACAGATTTGTATCTCCTTATGGCTTTTCTTTCATGAATTCAGTCCGGTTTCATTTTCTTTCAAATTATTTTGCATGTTTTGTCTATATTTGCTATAAATGTAAGCATAAATAAACAAATAAAAATACATTATGATACATCAACCATTAATTTCAATATTTAAACTACTATTTTCAAATCTTTTACCCTGAATCAACTGTTTGAGTATGGTTTGTATTAACAATATATTTTGATATAATCCAACAATGTTTTAATATAACTGAATAAAATATATTATTGTATATTATTCCTTTTTATTATTATTTTGCTGAAATTCAAAGATGGTTATGTGCTAGTGTTTGAGACAATACAGAAAGCCGGTTTAAACGTGTTTTCACTCTTTATGAAACACATCTATTTATAGTTGCTGCTGTGTCTGTTTTTAGAACACCAGCTATTGATGTTCCTCTGCTTCCATGCAGGGGTCTGGACCTCATCTTCTCTTCAGGCTCCAGTCATTGTGACTGTTGCTCAATGTCTTGTCAGGAATTTTTCTGTTGTTATAATGCATGATAAATACGGTTCTTTCAAGAAAGATGTCTGTTAAATAATTATAATTATTATTATTGTGAATGTTATGATATATTTTCAATTATGGCATTACTTCGTATCATGTAACAAATCAAATCAATTGAATGCAATATTTCCTTTTTTGTTGTTGACTTTAACATAAAATAAATGATTAACTTCATGTGTGCAGTTACTATAACTTAAAATAAAAATATGCAGTAAATGTATATTCCAGCAAACTGGTTAAAGTGATGTTGATTTTCTTAACATCAACATCCGATGTGGTCCGAGAGGTTGTGGCTGAATTTCCTGAAAGAGCTCATGTGATCTTTTAACATCTTTCAACTGCACATCATTGATTCTTCACCCGCTGTTTACTCTCATTGATGTCATTAAATATTCAACACGGCCAGATGTGACTCTATCTGTGTTGACTTCAAACCTCAGGATATTAAAACCTTTACACATCATTTATACACTTCAGTTTCATCAAAGTATATCATAAATATGTTTGTATTGCTCTTCACGTGACATACAACGCTGTAATTCAATGTGACTTGTGTTTCATTCTTTTGGTTTATATGCCTTACATTGTGCATTTAAAGTGCATTTCGATTAATTAGCCCCGTTTAAGTCACACAGCAAAGCCGATGAGATAAATATTCGATCATCTGAGAGCTGCAACTGCAACTTTCCATAATAAAGTCGCAGAATAACGCTTATAAATATAACCTTTTAATCAACATGAGAGTTTCTCTGCGCATGCGTGAGCGCGAGCGGATATGTTTCCTGTTTCTCCTGCAGGCGCTTTGTTGAGCAGCTGACGGAGCGCACCATTCATCTGCGGGGGGACGCCACCCGACAAACAACCTCACTTTAACTACGTGTATACTAAAACAAACGACCATTCACATGTATAATGGGGTTTAATTTAGTTTTTTTGTCATATAAGTAGACTTGTGTCTACTTATATGATGTTTTTAGGCTTTGACGGACAGGTTTTGTGAGGTTCACCCCTCCGCAGCGTCTGTTGCCATGTTCCCGGTTTCTTTATGGGTGTGGTGACGAATACATCGTTGGCGAAAACTGACTAAAGCTCGAGCGAAGAGGTGCGTTGAGCTCCTCAGATGTTTTAAAATTACGTTTACGTCCATTTATTTGCGCCGTTGTCAACATGCGAGGCGTGTAAAAGCGGTTGAACTGTGAATCGGCTGTGAATCAGGTGAGGAATGTTGTGAGTCTCTTTTCCTTTCCGTTTCCTGCTCGTGAAGAGCTCGTGAAATGTGACGTTTGATGCACGGATAACGTTAGAGACTGATGCGGGGGTTTGCTTTGCTTTGGAGGATAATGATGGATGAAATATTGTCTGGTAGTTTATTCATGAAAACACAATCTGATGATAAACGTGAAGCAGCAACAGGAGGCCTGAGAGAGAGAGAGAGAGAGAGAGAGAGAGAGAGAGAGATAGAGCGACAGAGCGACATAGAGAGATAGAAAGAGAGAGAGAGTCCATCAGAACTGAGGCATGCAGGTGTTTTCCTGATATTATCCATCTGAAATAGTTCAAGTTAAGTTGTTGACTGCAGGTGAAATGATGTATGTAGAACAGTTGTTTTCTCCATCGTGACATTTATCAGATTAATATTTAAAGTAAACTAACATTTAGTTAACAAATAGTAGGTACATTAGCTAAAATGAACTAACAATGAGCAACACTAATATCAGCATTTATTAATACATTATTACTGTTAGCTGAGTTAATGCACCATGAATTAACATGAACAATTGTATTGATAAGAACAAACTATAACAAGGACTAATAATAAATGCTGAAAAACGAAATTGTTCATAATTAGTTAATACATTTAATAATGTAATAAACAGGTGCATCAAAGCATCTTCACAAAACTCTTTCCAGCTTTTTTAAATCAACATTTAAATGAAGCATTTTATGATTCTTATCCGGTTCTCTGGTTCATTTTCCAAGTAATGTGTGAAGTGAATCCATAGGTCAGATTTTAGACGGGACGTGACGCATCGCTGTAGGACATGGCGTGTTTTAAGAAGTCTTCAGTCAAATGCATGCATGTGTTGCAGGTGCAGCACGCTGTCGTCTTAGGTGCAGGTCAAACAGGAAGTATGAGTGAGTTGGAACAGTTACGACAAGAGGCCGAACAGCTTCGTCATCAGATCCGGGTGAGTGGAACTGCTGTTTGTGTTTGGAGCGACTCGCTGCACAATGGGTTTCCTTCACTAAAGGTGCGTTCGCACAGATCTGTGCGTGAAACCTGCGTACGAACGCTTTCACGAACAAATCATGATTCACAAAAACGTATATAGTTTCATATAGTTTGAAAGAATAAGAAAAGCTGTGTTAGACTATAGCTCGAGCTGCAAGGTTTCTCTGCAGAACACCGCCTTTACAGCCGGCTAACCAGAACTCGGTAAGGCCCGATTCATTTTTTGCGGAAATAGGGGGGTACGCGCAGACATCACTTTCACTTGTGTTCAGGAGAGAGAGCATATGTTGGTGATGTTCAGGTGTTTGTTTGCTCACTGCATTTGGGTGATGAATGTTATATAAACGGTGGATATAACACTGGATTTGGAGAATGTTTGAAACGGATATATGGAGCCTTCCCAGCGCTAAAAGATACCGGACATGAACCGCATGCGGTGAGTGAAACTGACGTCTGTGTTTTGTTGACAATGTGCTTTAGTTCAGTCTACCCCTCCCCCCCACACGCGCTGTATGATTTCAGAAGTAATCGAACCGCTGTATCTATCTTTTATAAATGTGATCAAACTAAATCCTCTTCAAAGATACAACATATGCAATACTACTCAAGATTAATATGAGATTGGCAGAAACCCTGTATGTTATGCCCTCTTTAAGTGACGACAGGTGGTGATATAATGGAGATGCACTGGGTGTGTTTTATGCACATGAATAAACTCGTGCTGGCAGCCGGTCATTCACAAACATTAGGACGAGGTTAAGAACAAATTTAAAAAACGAAATATCTTCGCAATTATTAGTGAATGAGACCCTTTGTTTGTGTGACAGCATTATGAGGAAACCTATTTTTTATTGTTGCGCATACTTGTTTTGATTTGCGTAAAACTGTTTTTGTGTTCATGTGGCTCCTTTCAGGATGCTAGAAAAGCCTGCAGTGACTCCACACTGTCACAGGTACAAGAAATCATTTATGTTCTAAACATAATAAAAACCTAAAGTCATTCATCAGTGGTCTTTGACCGCTCAGAATGACAGGGACACACACACACATTAGCCTACTGTGTCATGGCAAAAAAAAAATCTGTATGATTTTTAGTTTCATGTGAACCATCTTTAATAACACTGTGTTATCTTGGATCTTGGGCCATAATGGAAGATGACAGCAGGTTTGGACTCTGTTGGACGGATACAGATGAGAACAAGACGCACACTCCGAGGTCACCTTGCCAAAATCTACGCCATGCACTGGGGCACTGACTCCAGGTGTGTGTTCTGAGGCTCTCCCTAACCATCAGTAGTTCTTCAATTGGGTTATGATGTGGTGACTTGAGGAATACCGTTTCTGGGTCCAAGCATCTATTCATTTCAAGCAAGTCTACAGCTTAAACAGCTGTGTCCTCGCATCGCATATTTAAGCGGAGCATTTATTTACTTGCAGTATACACTACTACCTAGGCTTAGGGGATCTCTGTCATCAATATTTGAATAAATTATGAAAAATGAATCACTGACTGGCCATGTGGGATTTCGTTACGAAGATGAAGGTTAGGATGCCAGTTTTACAGCATGCCATGAGCGTATATTAGCATTTGTTTGTTGTTGTTTGCCTATAGCATCTTATTGAGCGGTTGGACACGGAAACTAATCTGATAGCTTCAGTGCATTTTCATAACTTGCCTACGTTTGAACTATGGTGAGCATTTAAATGAACTGATGTGAATAAATAAAGCAATCTGAGGAAAATGAGGTTAAAGATATACAATTTTAATGGGAGATTGTTAGCCTGAAATATATCGTTAGCTTGTAATAAAATGACTTATTCCGTGAAATAGATTTTTGGCCATTCCGTCCACTTGGTGCGACGTCCGCCTAAACAACCAAGTACACGTATGAACTCTTAACGAAAACCGTCTGATTAATATTTCATGAAATAATGTGTATTAAAGTTGCCGGGATACCAGTATGCCTCCTGCTGCTTTCCCACCGTGTTCCCAAAATCCCATCTGGGACCCGTTTTAATGACTTATTGCAATTGTTTGTGCACATCATAAAGGTCGGTATGCATACAGTCTCAGCATCCATTTGATGCAAGAATGAGATTTCTCAAAACACCAAGATCTAGTCTGGATGACAAACATTAGGACGGTTCCATCACTTGTCACAGAGTTGTTTGTGTTGCCTGCACCGCCAAATCTGTTCAAGATCAGTTCGTAGTGAGTAATAGGGATGATTTTTCTTCCGTTTTTAACAAAGAACACTGTAAACCACATACATTATCACACTTATTACACGACTACTTGCCACATGAGAAAAAAACTGGACATAAATGTAAATTTGAAATATTTTTACTGAATGCAGACCTTCTGTGAGGAAAAGCCGTTTAGTTTCAGTTTTATACTAAGAAACGACGTACAAATGTCACAAACATGCAAATTGGTTTAATCATTTGTAAATATATTGTCATATATGTTATTAAAAGACATATTTATAATACATGTTTGTGTAATATTAAACTCTAAAATGATTTGCAGCATCAGTGTTACAGGGTGTTATTAGTTTTGAGCGCTCGTTATTTGAAAATATCAACCCTTGGAATGTCGCGACTGTCCAATCAGAATCAAGCATTCAAATGATTCACATTTATATATTGGCTGTTTTTACGCTATAGTCAATAAGCTGATGTTTTTAAATTGTAACAAAGCAGATAATAGATATCGGCATTTTACATGTCAGATGGTCTCTTGCCGTCAAAGTTGCTTATTTTCCAGAATATAATCAAGTCTGACCTCACAAGACTATTGATTGTTTTTTTAGGTTACTTGTGAGTGCCTCTCAGGATGGAAAACTGATCATATGGGACAGTTATACGACCAACAAGGTAATGAGACGTTCTTAAGTTGTCTTTAGCGTTATCTTCAGTAAGACAGGCAGTGATGTTGTGTGTTGACACAGATGCATGCCATCCCCCTGCGCTCCTCCTGGGTCATGACCTGTGCCTACGCTCCGTCGGGAAACTACGTGGCTTGCGGCGGCCTGGACAACATCTGCTCCACCTACAGTCTTAAAACCCGCGAGGGAAACGTTAAGGTCAACAGAGAATTGGCTGGACACACGGGTACGGGACACTTTTATCATCATAAACAGACTTTAATCTTCCTCTATGTCGATACTTTCTGTGTTTGTTTGAATTGCTGTTGATTTGTACTGATTCTGAACACTACTGTGTAGGTTATTTGTCCTGCTGTCGTTTTCTTGATGACGGTCAGATCCTCACCAGCTCTGGTGACACCACATGGTGAGAAATTCATTTATTGTTAAGTTTATTTATCGTTGGGTTTAGGTTCACACGGTCCTTAAGGAGATACAACATTTTTACATGAAATGTGTTCTGTTCAAAAATGTCAAATTAGTCGTCCTTTACTGTTATGCCATGGTGACCCATCCTAAATATTCACATATATAAAAACTTAAAGGCTACTTTCGACAGTCCAATACTGAAACATGAACATCTTGCCCTGCATTACTTAAAAAAAAATCCCTTTTAAATCTCTTTTAATATTATCGGTGTACTCATGTGCCTCTTCTGCTGCAGTGCATTGTGGGACATTGAGACGGGCCAGCAGACCACCAGTTTTACAGGACACACGGGAGACGTCATGAGCTTGACCGTCAGTCCAGACTCGAAGGCGTTCGTGTCGGGAGCCTGCGACGCTTTGGCCAAATTATGGGACATCAGAGATGGCATGTGCAGGCAGTCATTCACCGGCCACGTCTCTGACATCAATGCCGTCTGCGTCAGTATTTCTATTCTTGACTGTTGCTAATAGTTACATATCCTCACGTTTGCTCTCGGTTTGAGTTTGGTCTACACAGTAGTTAAGGAATAGATCACTAAACCATGTGATGTACGGTATGCGATGTAATAATGTTTTTCAGTCTGAACTGTATTGTAATATAATTAAAAACTAACATAACATGAAGGAACTTCAAAGGTATTACAGTCAGTTATCGTCAAACAATTGTGATATGCACGTTGGCGTTTTTTTTTTTCATTGTGTCGATACATTGGGATCCCATGATTTTAATGTTCATACAAAATGTACAGTTGTTATAGACGAGTTTTGATGTGTGCTCTTGTAGTTCTTTCCAAATGGAAATGCCTTCACCACGGGCTCAGACGACGCCACTTGTAGGCTGTTTGATCTGCGTGCGGATCAGGAGTTGATGCTGTTCTCGCATGACAACATCATCTGTGGAATCACCTCCGTGGCCTTCTCAAAGAGCGGACGTCTCCTATTGGCCGGATACGACGATTTCAACTGCAATGTCTGGGACACTTTAAAAGGCGAGCGTGCAGGTGAGAGACATCTTTGTTTTTCAATGCCCTTTCATTATTATTTTAATTATATTATCTGTTCTACAGTTCTTCTCAACTTTATTTATATAGCGCTTTTTACAATTTTCATTGTTACAAAGAAGCTGTACATGAGACATATTGAATATAAGCAAAACTATTTAAGTTATATACCTGTAAAAACAAGAAAAAGGTGAAAACAGAAGACCGTACAAACACTCCACACACACAATATGCATACATACTAACACATAAACATAAACATAGACATGAACACACGGACACATAGACACACGGACGTGCATTCACAGTAAAAGCACACATTAAAGATAAAGGAGAGAGAACCACAGGTCAAATATTAAACGGACTATGAATTCCTATTTGCAATATTAATTATGTAGAACTTTATAATTCTAACTCTAAAGCAGCCCCCTGTTACTGCAATCCATTTTTTGTAAACAATTTCTGATTTATAATGGTAAGCAAGATGTTGGGTATGATTTTGCAGATGACATTTTACTCACGTAAAGATAAGAACAGAAAGTAACCTGTCATTTTATAGTAAGATGATATTGTGATAAACATTACAGTTTCGCTTTAAAGGGGTCATACGGTGCGAACACGTGTTGCTCTGTGTCTTTGGTGTGTTATAAGTTGCGCATGCATGTATTAGACACATAACATTGCAGAAATGAAAGTGTGGGAACAAAAGATGCATTCTATGTAAAAGCCGATGCTCACCCAGACCTGCCTGAAAGGTGAAACCACACCCCCACAAATCTACGTCAGTTGGTGGTCTGATGTGACTTAGACCGCCCAAATGTATACGCAAGTAAGGTGGTGTACCTGTCAGTACAATTGAAGAGGAACCTGATGTTCCAAATATGGTCAGAGGCGTTATATTTCCCTCACACGCTTGCAGTATTCCACCAATCACAACGCACTGGTTAACTGGCCAATCAGAGCACACCTCGCTTTTCAGAGCCATGAGCTTTGTGAAAAATCTGCGCGTTTCAGAGAGGCGGAGCAAAGAGGAGATACAAACATGTACAGTGTGTGGAAATACAGCGTTTTTTAACCTTAAATAATGTTCACACATTACATCTAAAACAAACTATAAAAATGTTGTTTTAGCCATTTCATTTGACTCCTTTAAATTAAAGTAGCTTTTAATCTTTGCTTCCAACAAAATATTTAGAAAACATTGTAGATGCTCTTTGATTTTTAAGTCACTTAGAAAAACAGCATCTGCTCAATGAGAAAGTGTTCCTGTAATAGCTTGTCATCAACTTGCCTTAAACGATAAACTTACTTTTTGTTGTCTTGTTTAGTTTAATCTAATGCACAAACTGTCCAGTTCTAGTAGAAGGTTTTCAGAAATATGTGTTTTGAGATTCTTCCTTTGTTAGTTCTTGCATTTACACATCAATTGGCAATAATAAAGACAAATATACTATAGATGTACATTTGTATTATCTTTCTGTGATCACTTCCTCTCTCCCTCTCTGTCTCTCTCTCTCTCTCTCTCTCTTTCTTTGCAGGCGTTCTGACCGGTCATGATAACAGGGTGAGCTGTTTAGGAGTGAATGATGATGGGATGGCTGCGGCCACTGGTTCATGGGACAGTTTCCTTCGAATCTGGAACTGATCTGTGAAAGCGTTCTTAAAATCTTCAGGTTCTCTTTCCCGTCTTTCCACAGCAGTTTATTCCAGATATTACACATGATTTTCAGTATGTAGTGCAATCCCGTGCAAAAGCCAATCATCATATTGTGTAATATGTAAATATACATGTATATGAATATAGATATGGTATATATGTACAGTATTATACGTATGTACCAGATAGTATATACACATAGTGTTCATGTATATATTTTTATAGCTGATCATTGGCCCATGAATTTTTGTGATCTATAATATTTTGTTTATTTCTATTTTTTTTATGTAAATAGAAAACGGCCTTACATAAGGGGGCATCAGAAGTCTGTATTACAAAAATCGAAACAGGTTATCCATGTGTTACAGAACCCAGGTGTAAAACTTGATTTTTATGCTCATAATTTACACTGCATTGGTGCTCAAAGGTGTTTGGAAAGAACAGATTTTTTTTCCATCTCCTTGAGATATTTAAAACATTATGATCATTTAACCCTTACACATTGTGCTCTTGAATGATGAACGTATGATGAAAGTGAACACAAACACAAACTTTCTGCACCTCAATTTTCGCCTTAAACAACAGAGAACAAACTATTTCTATTACATACATTTTGTGCTGGAAACACATGTGTTTTAAATCAATTGAGAACACTCTTTGTATTATTCTTTTTTGTGTGTAGAAATGGCCACAAACACACCTCTTCTGAAAGTGTTTCAATGTAATGAGGCTGGAATATATTCAGTGCCGTACATAACATAAAGAAATTAGATTTTGCATGAAGAGAATGGATAAAGTGTTACTGTGACTGATTCTGGTTTATTCTTGACCATTGAATAAAAAACTGGCAATGCAAAAAAGATTTCGAGAAACTAAAGTCTATTTTCAGGACCATTAACCACAATATCATTTCTTATTTTCTTTGTTAGAAATAAGCCTCGGCATACAAATGGTTCCCAAAACACTCTCACAAAACCTGTCATGTTTGACCCTTGAATAAACAGAGTATTTTTAAAACACCTAGTTTCAGCACATAAATGTGTGCAGGTTGGTTTAAATGAAGAACACTACCTGCTCAGGATGACTGAGATCTGGCCTGTGTGTAATGTGAAGTCATGAACACATGTGTGTGTTTGTCTTGTGCACTACAGATTGAGGATGTTTTGACATTTCTGCCTCCACTAATGTTTGTCAGTGAACCAGCTCGACATTCTGAAATGCCTGTTTTACAAAATATACACCTGCCATTTTTTAAATCTCTTTAACCCTTTGTTAATCTGTGAATTGCGTTTAGGGATTTTTTTCATAAATTTGTTCATTTTATTTTTTATAGGTATTAATTGTGTATTTCTTTTACCCTAAAAAGTATCCGCACACTTTTTCATTAGTGAAGTTTTTACAACGTAAGGCACAATGTAATGAAATCATTTTGAGTTAAACGTCTCAAGAGTTTTGAAATGGTTAGAAATTGTTAAAAGAGAAGTTTTTAGCAACAGTGTCTGAATTTGGACTACTGGTATTGGTTTTTATTTCTTGGAAGATTTCTCTGATGCTGTCGAAGTTTCCTGCCAGTGATTCTTGTTTTTTTTAGTAGAGTTTTGAGTGGTTGGTTCTCATTCAGTTGAAATAAACATTTTCTCTTTATCTCTGGTCAACATCAAAATCTTTTAGAACTTTAACAATATCAATTAAAAGTATTTCATTTCCATGTAACAGGTCGAACCACTCAAAACATTTGTTCCCAACACAAGTATTGATCAGTATATATTTGAGCTCATTTATGCATGATTTTTTAAAACCAACAGTTTGGTGCCTTGTGTATTTTCACAGTGCCCTGCTTTGAAGTTATCATTTCAACAACATTTTGTTTCTGGACTTTTTGGTATTTGTAAAGTAACATGGTTATGTTTTCATAAAGTATGCTGATGTATAACCAATGAAATAAAGATTCAGCCAAATGTAAAGACTGATGTCTCCTTTAAACTTTGTGCAGTCGTTGTTATTTCTTATGTATATGCATGACGGTGCCACTGTCACACAAAAGTGAGGTTCGACACATACCAATAAATCGGTATACCTCAAACCAACTGCATGTAAAGGGGCAACGGCGTCGCTCAGGCGCAGGACTGGAGTGTTAACAAGCGGATTCACTGAAAACTCATTGTGAACAAAATGTGAGTCTGGTGAGTCTGGTCTACAGATCCAGTGCACAAGTTACATCTCATGAAGAAGTTTATAGTGAAACAGTAAAACAAATTCATAAGCCTTCATGTGAAGATTGATGCAAATGTTTTTTTTTTTAATTGCATGAGAATGTTCACACTTATGTTTGTTGTATGTCTATATACGGGTCAATGATGTGACATGTATTTTTTGTGTCCAAATTCATTATTCTCCTAAAAAGAATTAGAATAAATACATGTCATATATCAAATGGATCTACAATATGTCCTTTATAAGAAACCCTTTTCATTTTATTGAAATTCAATAGATTTTTTGAGTTTTGGTGTTTGAAAGACCAAAAATGTCAGGTGCTGCGACCGTCTGAACATACAAACAGAGAACAAAACTGAGAAATAAATGTTCATTTTTTTCAATAAAATTCTTAATCAAATATTTTGCCATGATTTTATGTTAAATTTCTTATAAATGAGGGGAAATAGTGTAAAGGTCCTATTTCAAAACTAATCTATTACTTAAAAAACGTTTGTCCGAAAAATGTACTTATACTAATGTCGGGGAGAGCGACCGACATATAAATGCAATTTTATGCAATGTTCTTTTAATAAAACCATGTGACAGCATATGACATCACACAGAAGACTCCAGAGAACCCCTTTGAAGCAGTAACAAGGTTAGTCACCCTCCCATAAATATAAGATAATTTGACATTTTTGAGTAATGATGAGGTTGATTCAACTTATCATGTCAGGTGGTATGACCCCTGGAAAACTTTGAAAATGTGTTGTTATTATAAAAATGTGTATTTGATTTAAAAAATGTAAGTATAACCTTGAGCACATGGTCAAACATTTGTATAGGCATCCAAGTTAATGCCTCTTAGATTTGAATTGAGTTTGAAATGTCAGGTGGTGCGACCAGAGTTACAGTTAAACCAACTAAAAAAAGTCATGTTAATTCATGTTTTTGAAAATATTAAAAACATTTGAATAAATATATAAAGCTTTTAAGTTGTTTAAAGGTGCAATCTACATATGCATATATATTTGTTTATTTTATTATGGTTTGAGTGACAATTTAAAGAGCACATTGTCCATCTTAAAGTCCTATTCTTCAAGAATATAGGACTGTATAATCAACATTGATACTAAAACAATTGCATCTTTAAATTAATCTATTTTTATTTGTTTTTGTAGATGCCATTATCAAGCAAGGAGAAAACAGCAGGACATAGAGCTCGTTTAGAAAGCGATCCAGTCGCAAGGGCAGAGTACCTTGCCAAAAGAAAAGCAAGGTATTGTGTTCATTATGTTTATCTAGATACATTACAACTTAAGTTAATATGGTGTTGTGTTATTTTTTTGTGGTAATTACAGTTATTACATGATAATAATACATACTTGAAAGCAGTGTCATACAGCATTACAGAAAAGCATTGTTATTAGTAATGAATTCGAATGGTTAACAAACCATTATCTCGATTTGCATGTAATGAGTCTATATAATATATTAGTTTCACCCTTTAACTTGAATTCCTGAATCAAATGAACTTTTCACCTGTATGTCCCATATATTTTAACTTACTGTTACTACTGAATCTATTGAACAGTAGATTGAATTTTGCCCTTAATGTTTCTGGGCCCAATATTTGCACTAATTTACTGATTCATATAAAAGATGTTCTCATTTATTAAATGTGTTCCTTGAGGTTTCAAATTTATATTTTAAGAAACTATGATCAAATGTTATCATAACATGCAGTATTGTTTTGCTCTTTCTTGTTAATTAAATTTAATTATATTATTGAGATAGAGTAGAAATTGGTCAGAGGATTCAAATAAAAAAGCCAATTGAAAGCTGAATAAAATTCATTGACATATCTTTCTTTTAATTTTGTGAATATCAATCATTATTGATCACAACGTCAGATGGTGCAGCGGTCATGGTCAGGTGGTGCAACCAGGAAATTTACATTTAAATGTATCAATTCCCACTGCAATTGCAAAATGAAGCAAGAAATATAATTGTAAACCTTTATACACGCTGAAAATGGATGTCCCCTCAAATAGTGCCCTATATAACAATATAGAGGCTATATCTCGGACACAGACTGTTTTTTTATTCGGGCGCGCACGACTCTTAATGATTATGATAGGCCTATTAGGTTCGAATCTTTGATCTAACTTTTACGTTTTTACGACCAATAAGACAAAAAATTACCCAGATAGAGAAACCTGGCAATAATACACCTTTGGGAAATGACTTATGGTTTTATTAACCATAAAAATTATGTTAATCATTGTCATTTCTGTAAGTTTTGAAACTCACCAAAACTAAAGCGTTTGTTTTGTCCCCGGTCCCTATTTTACCATTAAAATTTATAATGATTAAATCATTTACAAATCTTTGTTTTTTCCCCAAAACATATTTTTACCATACATTATCGCAATATTCAACTAAATTTAACTCGCATCAAGGGTGTTGAAACTTTGACAAGAACACAAAGTGTAGTTTAAATGTTTACTAATGAAGTTTTTATTGTTCGTTCGAGGGAAATGTGTTTACTGCATATCACTGTTACGTGCTACAACAGAGCTTAGATTTACTGAATCATAAAAATACAGAAATAGGCTTTGTGATCAAAAGGCAAATCTACAAAATCCGTAACATGACCGTCATCTCTTTCTGAAGAGAACATATCTGTGCAAAACGCTGTTAAATGAAAGTAGTTTTATATGATGGAAGTATTTCTTCATTATCATTATTCTGAAGCTGAACAACTAATCTATTATTTGTCCAGCAGAAAAAAGCTTCAATCTGGCAGTTTCACACGTCATACATGTTTGTAAAAAGTCCCACTGCAACTTCATACAGAAAACACGTTTATGCCTAAACCAACATCTTCAGTCCAACGACGCAAGTTTTACATTTCACTACGAGTAACAACAGGGGGTTGCTTTTTGCCTCAAGACATCTGTTGAGAAGAGATCTCTCTGAACCTCAGGTGTTTCGACAGTATTTATAAGTGACATCATCCTCTGGACGTCAAATCAGAGCTGAGGCAGCAGATACTGTGACCTGAAGTCCTCCAGCTGTTTCTCCAGACTTGTGGCTTTATGCCTGTAAAATTAAGACATCACATATTACAAAACTTATTATCACTAATAGGCACGCGCAACAACAACAGATAAAATCTATTTAGCGTTGGAAAAGAAACTCCTTCAAATACCTGTGAGATCAGACTGACCTGAGCACTTTGGAGCGGTTCTGTACAGTTTCCATATGTTGGATCTTGCTGGTGAGGCGCTGAATATCGTTCTCCAGGTCTTTCTGAGTGATGTCAACCTGCTGACAGAGTCTGGCGAATGTGCTGCCAATCTCTCTGTATCAGACACACACAAAAACACGATGACAACTACAGAATTTTAGCGTCCTCATCCAGCGTGACCGTTTTGAATGTCACACGAATCGAGGCGCACATCCATGCTCAAACAACAACACACCAGGCGAGCGCTCGGTGGACTTACTGCTGAACCTGATGACTGCAGTTTGAGCTGGTGAAACTGATGATCATTTTCAGCTTGTCGGTGGCATAATCCACAAACTGTCTCTTCAAAGCTCGCTCTTTAGCTTTGGTGGTCCAGGTGAGTCTTTCAAACAGGTACAGCATTCCATAGAGACTCGTGGAGAGAGCAATCACGCGCCAGCCCACCGTCCGCCACACCTGTTTATAGATATACATTGTGATGACATAGCGCGTCAGACGGCATGTCACAGCAAAAGAAACTCAGACAGTCTTCTCACCACTCCTCCGACTATGATGACGCTCATGGACGCGCGAGAGGTGACAGACGCCAGGTTGGTCACCATAGACATCATGAGCTCTTCCTGTGTCACCGCCGCTTGATTCGGTGCTCTGGATGTCTGAGACTGGACCACCGCTGGGGCTGAAGGAGTGCTCGCTCCAGTCAGCTGGAGACCAAAACACTCATTATTTACTGTATATAAAGTGCGGTCGACGCCGGGTGGAAATCTTGTGCATGTACCTGTAAGTTCTGATCCACCAGCATCAAGGCACGTTTGGCGTTCACGGGCCCGAGGAAACGATGCACCAGAGTGGTCCAGCCCAAGGAGAACTGAAACTCGATGTTCTCCTGGAAGTCTGAGCAGAGCGTAGCGCAGTTCAGATCATAGCTGAGCTCAAACTTTCTGCTGGGGACCAGCGTGTGGATGTGAGTCTGAACACCAGAGGGCAGCAGAGACTTCAGACACTCTGAAACAAAGACGGGAAAGAAGATTTCAAACTGTCCAATCACCCGACACGCTCGCCCATGATCAGACTTTTTGCTATCTGTTAATAGCACGGTGACACGCTGTAGTCGGTGTGTTGAAATGTGGAGCGCATACCGATCATGTCTTTCTGTGAAGACTGAACAGACGCGTTGACTGCATCCGAACAGCGGAAGGCCAGATTCTTGCCCATGCCCTGCTCAATGTGAGCGAGAAGATCCTTCACGAAGAGAAAGATCAGTCAGGTCTCGGTCTGATGTTACAACAACGTCACTAGACTTTTGACTTCTCGACTCACAGATTTGTACATCTTGAGCATCTGAGGTGACGGGTGGAAATCTGAACGATACTCATCTATGAGGACAGAGAGACGGCAGATCTCCTCCTCCATTGCCTGCGACACCTGAGACACACGCGGAAGATGTTAATGTTCACACACACACACAGCGGTCTGAAGATGACACGTCTGTACCTTCAGATGATTGGTCATGGCATACTTTATACTCGTTGTACCTGCAGACGTTTTGTGTCTAAGAGAGTGAGTTTTATCGGCTTTACCTTGTTCTCCACCTCCTGTGTGATGAGTTTGATTTGCTTCTTGACGTCCTGGATGAGCAGGTTGAGTTGATTGCGGACGAAATCCAGTCGGTCGATCAGATACTCTCTCTCCTCCAGAGACGCCACCCTGAGATCCGAGATAACACACGTGACAACAGGGAAAAGCATCTGGACACGTCCACATTGCACTTAATTCTATATGTGATGACATTTGTCACTCCAGAATGATCGGCTCATGACGTGATGAAGAGTTCCGCATCAGAGTAAAATGAGACGTGTACGCACCTCTTCTCAGCGGAGGCGATGTTGATTTCATCCATGATGTCTTTGACAGTATTTGTGATATCCGTGGCTGTTTTCGTGTGCTGTTCAAACTTTGTTTTCACAGCTGAATGCGAGATACACTCCTGCGAGGCCACACACACACACACACGCTACTGTGAACGAAGCCGTAAAGACTGACCGCAGTTCTGTTTCACACATCCACCGTCTGCAGCGCATGAACACTGGAGCTTGTGACGTGCAGCCTGCGGCAAATACGCATGCGTACTCGTTCACGTGTGGCTCCTGCGCTCTAGTGACATGTGTGACGCAGACCTGACAGTTCAAGATTCAGACGTGCTGCAGCTGGAAAATAAAAATACTGAAATAAAGAGTAAAAACTGCAGCATCTCTGAACCTCCTCAAAACCAGCTCACAGTAACATGAGAAATAAAACACAATGACATCCACACAAATGGGGAGGGATTTAAAACAAGCCGTGAAAAAATACCTGCCACAACTTAAATAACACAATTGCAAATAAACACAAAGGAACAGAAATGGTATGGTCTGACTCATCCATACTGAAGAAACAGAAAGACGAGGGTGAAACTGAACTAAAGATGTAACGTGTCCTCGCCTCAGCAAATCTAGACTTCAGCAATGAAGACACAGATTGAAGAATAAAAGCGTTCAGAGCGGCCGCTGAATAAACTTTAGGAGAAACAAACACGGCTGTACATAAACCAAACTCCATCAAATCAATACACAAGACGTCTCGAGAACACCCGTCACCTCGCTCCTCAGGGTACATGCAGGAATTCAACTCATAGAGCTCAATGTTTTACTTATCAAGACCTTTTTTATCACTCTTTTCATACATTTGAAGGCCTCACCGCCACTTCAAGTCTTAACCGGTTACACTGGCGACACTTTAATTTACGTTAACTAGATGATTCTAAGACAGCGCAACTAAACAGTCTCAAGCCCAGTTTCACAGACGAGGCTTAAGGCTAGTCCCAGACTTAAATGAATGTTTGAGCAGTCTCAACTGAAAGTAACTTGCCCTTACATATTGAAAAGTATGTAAGTGCAATTGTTTTGTCTAAAGATGCACATAGGCAATGTTTATGTTTAAAGCATTTTTATAAAAGTGACTCAAATATCCTAATCAAAGTCATAGTCCTGGATTTAGCTAAGCTTTGTCTGTGAAACTGGGCCTTAGTTTGTGATAACTCCTTATTATTGCGACTATTCAGAAGGCTGGGAACGAAGAGAATTCATTGAGTGACTAACCCAATGCAAGGTTTATTATAAAGAGAAATGAAGCTATGCTAATCGCCTTCCGACAAACAAAGCAGTTCGCCTCACGCTTATTCCCAGAGACGGCCCTCAGCCTTGATCCCAACTCTTAATCCTCCAATCATTTGCATGAAAACTTGCATTTCCCCATTAGTCAACCGTGTTGTTAAGCAACTGGGTGTAAATGGATCGCCAACTATGTGCCTACGCAATGATTGAATTCAGGCTATTTAGCATGTGACCTCTTCAGACAAATACTCTTGAAAATACTTTTAAAGACCCTGCTGAAGAACTTTGAAGCCCGCCGCTTACTGTAAACACAGTCAGTCATCCACGTCTCTTCCTGTTTACTGTACGATACTGACAGACTTCACGACACATGACAGAGCTCTCTGTCTAGATATCAACTTTAAACAGGGTTATACATGTGAATTACAGGAAGACATTCCAAAAAAGCCAACAGCATCTCTCAGTCTCATCCGCCTCTCTGACTTGCCTCAAACCTTCTTTCAAAGTTCTGGAACTCCTTCAAGCGCTCTTCAAATCCTTCGGCAAGAGCTCCGCCTGCAAACGCAAACACGACTTGAGCTAAAAACACCTGCAGCACATCTTGATCATCGCACACGCGCACTTGATTTGGCGTGCTGGCAGCAAGCAGCTGGCACGAACCGCTCTTACCTGCCTCTGGCATACCCTGCGCCCGCTGCATGCGAGAGTTCAGCACTTCCTTCGCGGACACAAAGAAAATGCGATTGGGCGCCTGATGACGGTCCACAACCTTCAGTTCCTCCACCAGAAAGTTCATGCAGCGGTCCGTGTGCTGCTTCCGCACCTGAGACACCATAAACAGCGTGAGATGAACCACACGTCACCTCAACACGCATGAACCATGAGGAGCGGCAGACACACTCACGTCCTCCATGTACTCGGGTTCTGCAGCGGACGCGTCCCAGCGATTGTTCAGGATGAAGATGTTGGGCTTGGACAGGCGCTCGTTCACCTTGTGAAAGAAATGCTTCTCCTTTAAGAAGAACAGAGAGGTTGAAGAGGTCGGGGTCGTTGGAGATAGTTTGATGCAGATACAAACACACGCATGCAGGCTGTGTACATACAAACAACTCACCGTGTTCATCAGAGTGGATTCAGAATTTGCCACCAGCACGAACACATCAGCATCCAGACAGAATTTATCAATCCAGGTGTCCAGCTGTGTGGTGACGTCCGTTCCAGGACTGAGAGAAAAAGCAGAGCAATTCAATTTAGAACACAAATTCAAACCATCTTCTCTTATAACAAGAATCCAGATTAAGCAGCAGCAGCATCACATGTCATAGCTCATGGATTTGTACCTGTCCATCAGAACCAGGTCATCTCTGAGCAGGGCACACTTGGTCTTGGGCCAGAAAACTTTCACCAGACAGCCGGCGTCCAAACTCTCATCCATGTGCAGTGCATGAGCCAGCTGATTTACTGTCTGCAGAGAAAAAAACACAACGTTTTCAAACTGCTTTAGATGCTTTTGTTAGAACTTCATTTTGTCTTCACCACGACTATATAGTGTGTAGATTTTGAATGCTTGCATAAAGATTTGGAGTGGATTTAGTCCTGTGTGTCGAACACGCAACCGTCATCTATACCTTGATGCTCTTCTCCTCCTCAGAGCTGTCTGTCTTCAGATAAGCCTTGTCACCATCCGTCCCCTCCACACTCAGAAAGCAGTTGGTGGTGTGTCCGATGCCGCTGGGCAGCACGCGGTCATGCAGCATGGCATTGACGACGGTGCTCTTACCATTGCTAGTTCTATTTAAAGATCGACACGAGGACGTTTATCCTGACACTTAACGCCACTCAACCGCAGATGAATCACTCCAAACTCACCTGCCGAAGAAGGCCACCTTCATATGTCTGCGGGCTAACACCTCTTTGATAGTGGACAGCTTGCTCGTGAATGCCTCGATTTCATCCAGCTGCCTCCTGTTCGCAATATTCTCCAGCGATTCATTAGAGCTCGTCTCTGTCCATGCAGACACATGAATGAGTCCAATGCAAATACACATGTTTCTTTGTATGTCATTCTGTGATTTCATACCTTTCACAAACTCGAAGCCCTCCTGCACGTAAACCAAAAGGTGCTCAAAAACTTCGCTGATCTTCTTTTTGGCCAGCACAAAGCGCTTTAACGGAGAACGATCCGTCTGCTCCATTTCTTTTCCGTTTCAGAAATATAATATTATATAGTTTATACCATTATATAGTTTATAGTATCAAATGTTAACATTTACTTACTTTCACACTAAAGAGTGTCACATCAGAGCTGCCAAACCTGTGAGAAGAAAATATGTAGATTATGAATGTTATCTCATAGTACTATTATTATTTTTTGCCATCCGGGGTTCTTAAAGTTAACTTAAACTATTAAAGCATTTCTGGAATGATATACATTTCAAAGTCAAATATTACTTGAAAAGGTTTAACTAAATTTAAGGAAATTTAATGGTGGCATTTGCTAAAAGCTGAAATGAAACCGAAATCGTTAACTAGAGAAAAATACAAATAAACTTTAACTGAAATGAAAAGTTAAAATGTATAAAGTAATTTATAAAATGAAATAATGGATCCAATTAAAATGAGAACAGCACATAAGACAATTGCAGAAAAATATTCTACAAAATTAACATAAAACTAAAAAATATAAAAAGTTAATTTAAAATATAAACTACAACAAATAAATAAATAAATAACTTCAGGTGGCAGTGTTGTGGTATTCTTTGGTGGACCATGAAAACACAGTGTAAGAATACAGTAATTATTCAGTACAATGATAAAGAGTCTCTGACAGTAACAAAAAGTGAAAGTAACTTAAACATTTATGTAATATACACACACAAAACTTTGTATCCGCTAATTAATCACCTGACGATGTTTTAACAACAACACTGAACACTCAAGTGTCAAATAAATGTTTTACACACGTGAAATGCGTGTTTAATATCACTAAACTGAACACTTTAAGAATGTGTATAAAGTGTATTTCCTAAAATTATAACATACAAAGCAAAGCGATTGTTTAGTGTAATCTGTGGAGTTTGAAGTCAAATTCGCTCTGTGTGAGTTTATTACGTTTATGTTTTTCGGTCAGATATCTGTAAAGGTGACACGAGCTGCTAGCTGTAGCAACACACACACATCAGACACTTATCTAAGCATAAAAGTCGTGTTTAAAACTTTCCCTTTCACACTTTTATACAAGAAACCATCAGATGATCGTATTAGAAACGCGTTTAAACATAAATCACATCTCACCAGAATACTGAGGCGTTAAATCCCCTTCTGTCATGATAAACACACTGCAGTCTGTCAGATCGACTGTCACACTGACACTGTACAAGCACTTCAAAATAAAAGCCCCCGTGGAGTCACAGACGCATTTCAACACAAAAGTTTGAGGCCTGCTTCTGAACTTGAAAATAACATATCATATTTCAGGATACATACTATGTGAAATAAATCAGGTGAAAATCAATCAATAAAAATGTGAAATCAAATTGTGAATTTATTGTTTTCTTAATTTTAATTCAATATACATATAATTTTAGTTTGATGGATGAACGCAAACATGTATTGAGAGAGCAGAAGATTACTAACAGAAAGCAGAAAATAAATGAACCTGAATTATTAAAAAGGAAGTCAATAAAGACATGAATATGTGTTCACTGTATAGTAAATATGGTACAGAGTAAGTTGCCACGTTCAATTGTTTTCTAAGATGAAGCTTAATTAATACAAGCATTTATAAAATCCTATACAATCAAGAGCAAATCCAGTTACAGTATTTTGTTAAATGCTTAAACAAATTAATGAACTCTAAAAAAATAAAAGTCTATGTAATAAATTAACTTATTATTTTAATAGGAAAATAACAAACACGTGTATCAGAATTATTTAAAAGTATAAAGCATATTGTTAGTATTTGATATATCTTTAATGTGCAATACATTTTAAAACAAATGTGAGTTGTACGCTTTTGTGCATGACAGTTATCAATAAATGTGAATGAATTGATGTGAATCTTCCGTCCGTGTATCCTGTGGCTGTTTAGTGAAATCATGAGCTTGTATCATATCCAGAGCTGTATTCTTCACATCTCTGAAGCCATCCTAACACCTTATCATCTGAAGAAGTACAAAAACTACACATGAGGGACCAGAGAGATAAACTATAATATGCTGTAATGAAAATGGAATATGGAATGGATATAAAAACAGAAAATTGAGTTATAAGACGTCAGCTGAATAACTCACCACACAATGTGTCAGTATTCTGTGACATGTTTAAAAACTCATCCATTTCAATCAGTTCCCATCTTTCCGTCCTCTCTCTTTATCAGCTTTATCAGCTCAGTAAGATTTTCATCATCTGAAACTGAAAGCGAAAGCACAAATATAAAGCAAACATGTGAAAAAATGGCACTAGCAACGCCAAGGTCATGGGTCCTACATAGTACATTCATTTACACCTTTAACAATTACACACTCGTTTGAGTCTCTTATTTCTCCAAAGTAATTTTAGGATCATTTTTAATTGACACTTAAGTGAAGCACGTCTGAGATCTTCCAGTGTCAACTTACACATTAGCGTTTTTTTCATGCTATTATCACTTTCGGCATCCAAAGCTTCAGGCTCTGTTTTTCCCATTTTCCTTTTCATTCTGGTTAATCTTCCCTTAAACTCTTCTTGTAGTAACTTCAACACGTGATCATTGTAAAGATGTGTTTCTGAAGCCCTGTGTGCATCAAGACGAAAGGAGCAGTTTTCCTCCACCATCTCATCAATCTTCTGCAGCAGTTGTGTGACCTGATGTCCATTCTCTCTGTTCGAGTTGTTAAAGACGTGATATCTGTTCCCACATTTATCGATGAGCCACTGCAGGGCTTCACCTTCACTCTCGATGTGCAGCTCTATGTCTGGAAATCTGTCGCCCCACGTGAACAGAACTATGGTGTGTCTCCACACGTCCTGGCTGAAAATGCCCATGTACGCTTCAATGACCCTCTTTTGTTCTTCTTTAAACGCCGAGTCTGCGGGGATCACCAGGACCATGGCGTGAGGATATCCTGAACACTCTGATTGTTTTATGCACTCCAGAATAGCGGTGCGCACAAACCCTGGGTTGAAATTGGAAGAGACGTACTTCCAGCAGCCCGGCATGTCCATCACAGTGATCTTTCTGTCGTCTACATCACCAGAATGACTTGTGCATGTTGTGGTTTTTCCCATCTTAAATATATCATCGTTGCAGATCTCTCTTTCTCTGAATCTCAATCAGCTGGTCCTGACAGGGATCAAAGTACATGTTGTTCATCTTCATGAGCAGCTCTTGAACTCCATTTTCTATATTTTCAATGTCAAGCACATGATATCTGCCAGCGCATTTCTGTAGGATCTGCTGCACATCATCTCCTTGCTCCTCGACACACTTGCGTTTCTGAGAAGATGTTTGTGTGAAGATCAACAGGGTGTGACTCCAGATTCTCTCACCAAACAGAATCATGTGATCTTCAAAGCTGATTCTGTCCTCATCACTGAATCGATGACCGGGAGAAACACCTGAGGTCCTGGTGGACACAAGAAGACGCTGCAAACGAGTTCATGTTTCAGAACCTCTGGTGAATCTTCCAAACCAAACACCTGCCACCATGATGGAGTGTTGATCAAAATGATCTTTCTGCCATTCACATCTCCCTGTCTGCTCACAGAATCCACAAAGAACCTGTCGAATTCAACATTCTTTCCTAAAATAGTGTTTATAACTGACTCTTTGAGAGATTTGTCAGATCCCAAAACAACAGCTCTTATCTCTGAAAGAAAACAAACATTTTGGTTACAGACGTAATGATATCTCTTTAATATCTCAGTGAGACTAAATGGAGAGCAAATGGAAATTCTCCACTGAGTCTCAGATATTTGTCATGAGTAAAAAACCAAATTTCACAAATGTTTCCATTATCTGAAGAGATCTGTCACAAACTGAGCTCAGATTTGTCACTAAGATTTTGTGTGAGGGGTCTCAAACTCGCGGCCCGGGGTCCAAATGAGGCCCGCGGGATGATATTTCGAGGTCCCTTATACTTGACATCAAAGATTAGTTAGTTGTTCTCAAACGCACCTTTTTGCAGAGTCTTGCCACGCTTTTATTTGTATTTTTTTTATCACTTATGGCAGGGGTCTACAACTTTATTTTAGCATATGCGCTGTTAATGTTTGTTTTTTTACTTTTACTGCAGTATCGGAAGTGACAATCGCATTCCATGTGTGTACGGAACAGGTACAGTCACTCCTGCATTAAGTGATGATTGACACACTGGTAACGCTGTTCTAGCGTTTTGCAGTAGTAAATAAGAATATAAACCTGCTATTTTTCGGCTAAAGACTTAAATTTAAAGTAAATTACCGCTGACGAGCGTCCTTTAAAGTGTTGCCAAGTTCATTTATTTGTAAGTGTTTTTTATGCTTTATATTTTGTCTTTAGCTCATAAATGTTAGCACTTTATTTGTACAAAAACTTCTCAGTTACGTATATTTGAGTTTTTGTGATCTTATAAAATATAACCTATTTTGATTTTTTAGGTTTCTTTTCGTTAGTCTTTGTTGGTTGTCTTTATCTATGAAGATCTGGCAACATGTTACTTTCACAGATCGTGAGAACGGCTAACCATACACACATTTGATTTTATAACATACACACTATTTATTTATAAATAAATATGCATTCTCAATGTGTCATGAGTAGAAACATTCATGTTGAGGAACTGTTAATAATAAAGATTGAAGACTGGATAAATTGTGCTTCCCTTTTTTGTGGAATACTTAATGCGAACCAGCATGACCCAGACTCTACCGCCAGCGGCCCCTAAATTGAGTTTGAGACCCCTGCACTAAGGGATTTGAGTAGAAACGTCCGATACTAAATTGATATTTGAATTATATTTCACATACACATTTAACAACATTTTAAACACGATCATATCTTACCAGATTGCTTGTAAACTTCATCGTCCATTTTCTCATTTTATGTAATCCAAACAAAGTCTATTAAAAACTACAAACAAAAATCAAACAATTTTTTCCTTATAAAAAGGTCAATCAATGAATTAAATTAAGTAATGCTAATTGATGGACTCAACAGTCTTTATGCTACAACTAGAACGCATCTGTCAGTCACGCTCTTACCCCGCCCACTAAAACATCCCCTAGATCTAGACACGCCCCCACTCTCTGTAGGGTTTCCTTCCTTCCTTTATCGATGCTGCAATTTTCACAATAGTGAGCGTAACATGTTTTGTCGGATATAGTTTGTCTCTCATGGCCGTGTAGCGCGTGACTGTTGTTTAACTTAAATGAAAAATACGTATACGGTAAATGTCGCGTTTCCTTTGAGCGCAGCAGGAAGTTCGATTTTGATCATCATCTGTTTATGTTTGGATTGCTAAAAACAGAATTGTATCTGACATGGTAAAACAAACGATGCAAACGCCCGGACTCTTGATTTTATTCGGGTTGTGCTTCTGTCATTTCGGCTGGGGATGGTTTCAAAACAACGCGAAAACCAAAAGTCAACAGCACGAACCCGCGCACACAAGCACTTCCGACAGCCAAGACCAGAGCTGCCTGTGTCATGTAAGTTTATTTTACCTTCTAAATAAGCGACAGATTCACATAAATGCTAGTAATACAAATCCGCGCTGTTGTTGTCGGTAATATTTAACATTTTCGATGTAGTTCACGGTATTTCTGGCATGTTCTACTGTCGCGTGGCTATGACGTCAACACGTCCGCAGTTTGGTGCATAGTACTATGTGATTTTAATTGATGTACTTATTGTTTTTACCCTTGACATAAATTGTACTTTTTTTCAATTTATACCCCAAGTTATACTTTATGTAAATGTTATTTTATTTTTGTTGTGCATGTTTAAACAACTTTTGTACTCGATTGTTCAATGAGTTGTGTATTTTTGTACTCTTTTGTAAATTGTACAAAACAAGTTTCTGCATAGTTAGGATGTTTGTTTAAGTAACGGATGCTCTTTGAAGACATCATTGTTAATGTCTTACATATTTCAATATGGTTTTTAAAACCGTCTATTTGGTTGACAGCGGCGGTTATCGTCCACTATCATATACTATTTTATTTAACGCTGAAATTACGGCGTCAGATCGCGATTACATAGAAAAGTTTCCGAGTGTTGTGTATGTAACGTCCGCATCAAAACAGAACTGTAGCGCAGTCAAGCCTCCCGTTATTCAGCGTGGTGTCGCCTCATTGGTTCACGAACGAAGCTCACACGAGCGGGATTTGTAGTTTTTCGCAACTTCCTTTTCCGTACACCGCAGCGTTGAGCTCGTTTGCAAAAAAACTACAGCGCGACGCACGGCGGCAGGGTCTGGTGGGAACGTCACTGTGTTTGGAGGCGGGGCCACGAGGCTGGATTTGCACGCGGTGTTTGGTTGAGTTTGACAGCTCATGTCTATCAGTGACGCTCTCTAATGAGAATAAACCCACTGATGCGCTGCGTGACCTGAAGCAGCTGCTGCAAAAGACTGCAGCGCGCGCACAACACACAACACTAAGTTTCTATAGGAATGGCTGGAAATAGAAGCAGTTTTGGGGAAATATGTCTGTTTGCTCTTTTTGGATTGTTCGGACTTTTAGATTCAGAGCAGGTCAGATAAAGTTCATTATGTTTACATTTCTCCAGTCTGAACGTCTTCTGTTGATATATTTTAATAAAGCATTGGTTTGTTTAAATATATTTCTCAATTTGAATAACACAGTTATTTTGTTTTATAAAGAAATGTTCAAAGCAACACATTGACATGATTAAACAGGTGTTAGGGTCACAGTGTCAGTATTAATAGTCTTCCACTTTTCACCAGATGTGTGGTTTTATTACAAATGTCTCTTCTCTCAGTTGACAGGTGTTTTGGACGACTGTTTCTGTGACATTGAGAGCATCGACGTCTTCAACAACTTCAAAATTTATCCCCACATAAGGAAACTCACAGAAAGAGATTTCTTTCGATACTACAAGGTAAAATATATATTTTTCCATTTATTTGAGAGACCAACTATAATCTAGATCGTTCAACAGAATTTCTCATTTCAGTCTTGGCCGATTCAAGTATTGTATTATTCATCAAATATTTGTGATCAGCCGACGCAGGTCACCATCTGGATTGAAAGCAATAATCAAACGTTTATATATAAGCTGTGTTGAATGTACAGTATGCTGTATTGTTTGGCATAAAAGAAATAGATGAGAGAAAGCAGACAGTCTTAAGATGATCATGTATATGAAGCAGTTGATGAATTACAGTGACGTGTGTCATACATGTGTTGAACATCGTTAGCATGATGTCAGAGATGTTTGCTGACGTGACTCTAAGCATTCATCCAGCTGTTCACACAAATCACACTTTTAGCTTTTTAGTACACCAGAAATGACACACACTTACTTCTGCAATTGTAACATCTGTTCTTGCTTTTCATGTTTTCAATTTTGTTTTAGAAGAGTGATGTTGTCATGTTCAGAAAACAATCTGTGTGTTGTTGCTTTTTTGTGTGTAGTTTTAAACACAGCATAAAGTGACAGTGGTGTGTATTCACAGGTGAACCTGAAGCGTCCGTGTCCGTTCTGGCCAGACGACAGCCACTGCGCGATTAAAGACTGTCACGTAGAGCCGTGTCCAGAGGTCAGAGTTCAACATCGACCCGTCCAAAAACACACAACATCAAACAGTAAAACACTCGGTGCCACTGCTTAATGGAACGGTCTAGAAAAATCTGAGTTGTTTTGAATGCAGTTTAATAAGGAAATGTAGTCCTTTGTAGTGATATTTGAATTAGTTCAGTTATTTTGCTGTATATTTATTTACTTTTTTCTTCCAGAGTAAAGTTCCTGTAGGGATTAAATCTGGCAACCATAACAAGGTGAGAGACATTGAGTTCAGTATCTTCTAGCTTTTGGTGTAAATCTTGTGTATTTAAGTGTCCTGTGCATTCAGACTTTGGTGTTGTTTGTGAGTGTGTTTAAGTGGTACGGCTGGCTGAACAGGTCGGTCACATTATGTGTGTTTAGTTCACTAAAGGTCTGGAGGTTTTGTGTAATGGACCAGAAGAGTGTGTTATACGTGTAGTTATATTTGTCGTGAACTTAGAGAGTTCACGCATGAGAGAAAAAACAGACCTCAAGAACATCTGTGTGGAAACCAATAAACCCTTTATCGCCTGAGCGAACTCACTGTCGCCCGTGTGTAAAGTTTGTGTAACATATGTTACCTTAAGGCTGCTTTTTAAAACACTGACACCAAACTGGATGCTCCCATTCGATTCCGATTCACAAGCTCTCGATTCGAGTCAATGTTTATAGATTTAAAGGCGGGGTGTCCGATTTCCGAATTACGCTTGTTTAGACAAAGTCGGGCCGAGTACCAAAACAACCTTGTAGCCAATCAGCAGTGAGGTGCACAAGGTGGACATTAGTCGAGTCGAGCACTGACAAAAGGGAAGGATGGTGGTAGGGCTGTTTGAACATCAACAACGGCTTTGAGAAATTGGACACCCTGCCTTTAATAAAATGTGAATGAAGCAATGAATGAGCGATAAACTCCCTGTCGTAACATCCACCTGTTGTAGAACAAACAAGATATTAAATATGATTGTTAGATTGTTTCATTGATTCCTTTCTACCCCCTTATTCTGCTCAAAAACAAAAAAGAAACTCCTTTTTCATTATTTTCTTTATCATAATTATTTTCATTGAAATTTATGATTTAAGTTTTTTTCTTTTCTGTGTTTTATGTTTACATATGTAACGTTATACATACTATTGATACGCATCCCTTGTGCTACTTCAATATAAATGTTTATAATAGTTTAATAATAATTAGTTTTGGGGTCCTGTGTTTGTTTACTAACTAACAGAATACATGTTTTATTAAATATTACTTGTATTTACATTTGTGGATTCATATCTACGACAGTACAATATCAGCATCCTGTATGTTGTTATGTTGTGTGTTTATTTCTTGTCTCTAGTACTCTCAAGCTGCTAACAACATCAATGACGTGAGAGAGTGTGAACAGGCACATGAGCTGGGTGCCATCAACAGCACGCTCAGGTAAAACACACACACACACGTCACAGTTCACAACTGTCTTTAAACGCACATACTGTATACACACATGTTTGTGTTGTTGTTGTGCAGTAATCAGAGTAAAGAGGCGTTTGTGGCCTGGGCTCACCACGATGATGCTCAGGATCATTTCTGTGCTCTTGATGGTGAGAATCATTCTCTACATTTACTCTGATGGGTCAGACTGATGTACTGCAGACAGAAGACTCACGTGTGTGTGTGTGTGTGTGTGTGTGTGTCTGTGTGTAGATGAAATGTCTCCAGAGGCAGAGTATGTGGATCTACTGTTCAACCCAGAGCGATACACCGGATACAAGGGCCCTTCAGCCTGGAGAGTCTGGAACAGCATTTATGAGGAGAACTGCTTCAAGTGAGACACACACACAAATACACACAGACACACACACAACACGCTTTTAAACACAGACATTCTATTGTTATACACACAAATACACAGAAACTACTCCAGCACACATACATGTTATTCTTGATTACACACAAACACACACTACTTGTATACACACATTCAACTCATATACACACAACTGTCACACACACACACACACACACACACACACACTTTTATAAGCAGACATTTTACTCAAATACACACAAGCTACTCCAATACACACACACATTAATGTGTCTGTGTGATTATAGACAGACAGACAGACACACACACTACTTGAATACACATAATTAAATCAAATACACACAACTATCATACAAACACACAGACATTTTACTCTCACATACACACTTCTTCAACACACACACATACACTATTTTTATACACATCCATTCTACTGTTATACTCACAAATACACACAAACTACTCCAGCACACACACACATGTTCTTCTTGATTACACATATTCAACTCAAATAACTGTCATACACACACACACAATTTTTACTGTCACACACAGACACATTCTACCACACTCATTCAGTTTGCTGTAAAACACACACACTGTTGTGTTGTGGAGCTGATGTGTGTTTGTTGTATTTTCAGGCCGAGGTCAGTGTATCGTCCTCTCAATCCTTTAGCTCCCAGTTGTGGTGGTGATGATGATGGTGAGTTGATTGCTTGTGTTCAGTCTTGATGCTCTCAGATCAGTGTGAAGTGTTGATTGTGAGTGTTGACTGGTGATGTTTGTGGTGTCGTCACAGGTGAAGGCTTCTACACATGGCTGGAAGGTAATTTAACTTCAAGCAGTTAAACGGGCTCTGAAACATTCAGCACATTTGTGTTGTTCTGTGCTCTGATATTTTACTGAATCAACACGCTCATACACAAACACATGACACACTGCTTTATAAGCCCACAACACAGCACACAAATACACACGGGTCATTTAATACCGAGGTAGATATGGATGTGAGTCTGATTGTATTGTGAACGCAGGTCTTTGTTTGGAGAAGAGAGTGTTCTACCGGCTCATATCCGGCCTTCACAGCAGCATCAACATCCATCTGTGTGCACAACACCTGCTGGACGGTAAACAGCTCGTCCTCGCGTCCTTTAAAACACAACGTCCCAGTGGTTTTGTGTCCAATCATCTCTGAGATCTGTTCCTGTCTCTGTTTTCTCACAGAGGGTTGGGGGAAGTCAGTCTGGGGTCCCAACGTGCACGAGTTCCGGCAACGCTTCGACCCGGCGGAGACGAAGGGCGAGGGCACGCGCAGACTGAAGAACCTGTACTTCCTGTACCTGATCGAGCTGAGAGCGCTCTCTAAAGTGACTCCGTACTTCGAGCGCTCCTTCATTAATCTGTACACTGGAAACACACAAGAGGACTCGAGCACCAAAGACCTGCTGCTGGATATTCTCAACGAGACCAGGTGAGACACACAGGATGACATGTTTCATACAATAATAATACCACACTTTCAAATGAAGAGTTTGATTCCAAAACGTGATAAACGCCATTTTTTAAAAAGAGTTTCCACCAAAATCAGTATCGTATCAGGTCTGAATTGAAAAGTCCATTTACAATTTTAGGCAAAATGCGATATCTCGTGTTATTCTGTCATGTTTTCTCAAATCAAAATCTGGATTTGAATTTTTATGTTACCAGAAGCTGAAGATGCTGTGTGAAACTTTGAAACAGATAATCGTAGTTTTTATCATGAAAACACATTTTTACTCAAATTAATCAAAGTTGATTTTTACTCTTGGTATAGCGTAGTATTTACACAAGTGCTTTAGAGTACAGCATGGTATCATTTCATTTTGATAATGTGTTTAAAGTGTCAAAAGCTGTTGATCATGTATGAAGCGTGTGTGTCTGCAGAGCGTTCCCCATGCACTTTGATGAGAGCTCTATGTTTGCCGGCCACAAAATTGAGGCGAAGATATTAAAGGTGAACATCATTCTTTCATCATCATCATCATCATCATCATCATCATCTCTCGACCCTGTCTCTCTTATATTCTCTCACTCTCGGCGTCTCTCTTTAACTCTTCCCACCGTTACACAGTTTTCCTTATCTTCTGTCACCCTCACTCGCCCTCAGTTTTTATTTTCAGTTTAATAATTCTATCTACTCATAATGTTGGCAAAACATTACACAAGGGACAAACAAAACTGGAAAATAAAAATAATGCCGTCTATCTCTCTCTCTCAGCATTTTTCACACTCTCGCCCTCTTTGCAGAACAGAAACCTGTTGTGTGCCACACGGGAACTTTCATTTGGTTTCACTATGACCAAACAGGTTTAATCTGTCTGATGATTATCTGTGGTAGTGTTGGAGGAGGAGAGTTGATCAGATAGTCAGAACAGATGTGTCAGAAGAAAAGGAACCGGTGGAGAGAAATGACACATGATATAGACTCTTGAATGGCACACAGTAAGATCAGGAGCTTGTATGATGGATATAAAGGACTTTAACACGGCTCGTTGGAATGCTTGATTCTGATTGGCCAGTCGTGACATTTGCAGGTTTGTTATTCCCAGATAACAACCTCTCTAAACTAATAACACATGGTAATCTGGACTCAACAGATAATGTTGACAAAAGTCTTTTTTTTGAAAAATTAAATGAAAATATGTCTTTTAATAACATATCTGACATATTAACAAATGATGAAACCAAATTGCCTGTCCGTGACATTTGAATGTTGTTTCTGACCTTAAAACGGAACGTAAACGGCTTTTCCTCACCAAAGCTCTGCATTCGGTTAAGACGTGCTAATAAAATATTTCAAATTCACATTTCTTGTCGAGTTTTTCTCATGTGGCAAGTAGCCGTGTAATAATCCCCTTCGGTGTGATACAAGACCCTCGCTTCACGTCCTGATCACACTGTCGGGAATTATTTCTGCCGTAACAACCGGCTGCCTGTATGTTATTCCTCACGTAACATCTGTCATTGGTTTTGTGCTTCAGGAAGAGTTCCGTCTTCATTTTAAGAACATCTCTCGTATCATGGACTGTGTGGGATGCAGTAAATGTCGACTATGGGGAAAACTGCAGGTAAACACTGACGTCTTCCTCTCACATCACTGTTTCTTATGATCTTATTATCAGACAGCGACCTGTCACATTTCAAATGTCACAAAAGCATGCTTCTTCTACCTTAGAGATGATGCCAAATTAGGAAATATTTTATGTGTTGCTGATGCAGAAAAGCTTATTCATGCATTTGTGACCTCACGGCTTGACTATTGTAATGCTCTACTCAGTGGTTGTCCTGTATCATCAATAAACAAACTAGTACAACATTGCTGATAGTATCACACCTAACGTTGTTGTTACGATGCAACCACTTGTGTAAAAATCTAATTTAAATCTGTCACTAATGGTTGCAGGCATGTTGTGAAAATAGTATAACGTTACAAGTTTAACAGTTCAGTCATGTTTAGACCAGAGCTGTGACTGTAAGCGGTTGTGTGAACAGAGCACCATGAAGTAAATGTGAAGAGTTCATTTGCAAAAACAGAGCTCTGTTCATTTTCGTGTTTCATTTTTTACTGTACATTCTAAGTAAGACCATTTAAACAGTTGGATTGTTTCGATTAAGTAATATTAACAAAAAAATAATACAGATAAGTAACACAGTAAAAACACAATAAACATGATTTATGAAATGAACAGAAACAGCGGTCTTGTTTTTGCAAATAAACTCTTCATGTGATTGTCTATTCTAGACACTTTTAGCAGACCGTGGACTATTCTGATTATGTGCACTGAATAATATGAAATACAAATTGTAATAATTATATAAATATATATAAACTATGACTTTATATAATATATAGCATGTAGGTATCCCATCATTGTCACCTTTTTTCACCCCGATGAGTTTGCATCCCTGCATTAAGTATCGTATTGACTTTAAAGTTATTTTAATGACTCATAAAGCCTTTAAGGGTTTAGCCCCTACCTACATAACAGAGCTTCTGTCACATTACAACCCATCACGCTCTCTAAGATCTCAAAACTCTGGACTTCTGATAACACCTAGAAAGCTAAATCATCCAAAGGGGGACGAGCTTTCTCACACAGCACCTCACCTCTGGAATAGCCTTCATGATAGTATTCCAGGGTCAGACACACGCTCCCAATTTAAATTTAGATTAAACACACATCTTTTCAGCCATGCTTTCACTAATGCATAACATGCTAAATAAGTCACCGGGAGACTGGTTTATTAGATATTATTGACTAGAATTATCTTGCTTGGTCTGTAACCATCATGCACTGTGCTGTGTTTGACCTTTTTTGTGTTTTCCTATTTTTCTTATTGTCTCCTGTAAAGCTGCTTTGGAACAATGCACTTGTGAAAAGTGCTATATAAATAAGATTGAATTGAAATTGAATTGTTATGAGTCATGTAAGCAACTGAAAGCTGATGTCCCATCAGACACAGGGCCTGGGAACGGCTCTGAAGATTCTGTTTTCTGAGAAAGAGATCAATAACCTTCCAGAAAACAGCCCGTCCAAAGGCTTCCAGCTCACACGACAGGAGATCGTGGCTCTGTTCAATGGTTTCGCCAGGTGAACCATCATTTACATCTGACTTCATCAGGTCATATTTGAATGATTGTGATGTGTTGACTCTCTCTCTCTTACTCTCTCTCTCTCTCTCTCTCTCTCCTTCGCTCTCCCTCTCTCTTTGGCTTCAGACTCTCCGCCAGTATAAAAGATCTGCAGAACTTCCGCACTCTTCTGAAGGACAACAGGTAACACACCTCCAGGGCACCGGCCTGTTGGACTCTGCAATAGTCTTATCCTCCCCAGAATAAGACTCGTCTCAGGTACTGCTGAAGTCCGGCAGAACCCGTTCCACTAGATCACATCTCACATCCTTCTGCTCTGCTTTTTATGCTTCAACAGTAAAAAAAAAAAAACAGGCTTAAGAGATACGAGATCTCTGCTTCCGGCTCTTGAAACCTCCAAAAAACAGATGTTTGACTTTTCATACTCACTTTGCCTACAAATCACAACATTTTGTTTTCCTGCCAGTCTCAACTGTACTTTCAGTCTTTTGTGATTCAGGGGGAGAGAGGTTTGTAATGAAAGGGGTTTTGAACTTGAGTTAAATATGTTCATGTTCGATGTGTGCGTGTACGCTTGTGGGTGTGTGTGTATGTCTGTGCCTGCGTGTGTGTGCACGCTTGCAAGTATGTGTGTGCCAGCATGTGTGTGCCTGCATGTGCTTGCGTGCGTGTGTGTGTATATAGACATTCATAAGGAAGACTTTCTGTCTTTGGGACCATAGAATAAAGGAAAGAGTTCTTGGAGAAAAAACACTTCTGTCTTTATATTCAGATACTCTGTAATGGAAAGTGGGAAGGAGTCATGTGACCCGACATTTATTTATAACATTCTTCAACATGTTTTTCATTTTTGTTTAATGGAAGAAAGTCATACATGGTTGAGTAAATGATGACAAAATGGTTTGGATGAACATTTCCTTTAAATGTATAAGAGACTTGAAGAAGTGGATGTAGCTTTGAAGTGTTACATGTTTAGGCAACAGATGACAAGCAATAATATTTACTGACCGATCACGCGACGCCAAAAAAAGAACAGAAGAAGATTTTTAAAGGATGTAAAGTTCTAGTTTGAAAGTTCTAGACGTTTATATTTATAGTCGAGCTGCTGTAAGGATTCTTCAAATGTGACCTGTTCCAGTTCTCAGAGTTTAGAAGTTTTCTTCATGTTTCTGTTTCAACCTGTGCTTCTGACCTCAAGACATCATCTGAACATGTGCCGACTTTTTATCTGTGATGTGTGTGAGCTCTAAAGTCACTGTTGTCTGATGTGTCTGATATATAACACAATCTTTTTTTTTCTCTTTGTTTTTAGTTTAATAATTCTTTAAAAATAAGTGTGTGTGTGTGTGTGTGTGTGTGTTTGTGTAAGCAGGGTCTGCCTTAATAAACTGGACATGGAGAGAAATACTGTAACCCTGCTCATGTCTGTCAGACGGTGGTAAGGACAGAAGAGACTTGACATTTCTGTGTATTTAAGGGGTTCATTGGCGCTCCGTCAGTGGAGCAAAAACATGTTTCTGAATGACTGTAACAAAAATACAATGTCAGAATAATGTGCATCCTTCAGATGTGTTATGAAGATGAAGTCAATCAAAGATATTCAGACCTGTCAATAGCCATGTGCATTTTTTTGGGAGGGTAACAACAGTGTTTAAACAACATCTGAAACATTCATCTGCCCATTACAACCTCAGTTCTGTGCCTGTCTAATGTCACTTTCAAAGAACATTTACATCTTTTCAAGCCAAGATTAAAATAAGACAAAGATGCTTCTGTATTGTGTTTAAATATTTATTAAAACAGGAATAAATTGATCTGGTTTTCCTTTAGATTTTTGTCTTTTGTCATTTCTGTGTTTGTACTTTTGTCACATCATATTAGTCTTTTTAACGGTTTATCATTTATGATTAAAGGTGACAAAACATCTTCATGACAAAGCACATTCACCACATAAAATATAGTGTTTATCATAAATATAATTTATACATCAGTGTCGTCTTTGTGTGTGCTTTACCTCGGTAACATACATTCAATTATTTCATATTCCTACTGATAGTGTTATACACAGAAACAGATTAATCACAGATCGTGTTTAAGTGAGACATGATCCATAATCTCATACTACTCTTACTTTTATTGCAGTGTGCATGTTTTGTGTAATATGCAAATATTCTCTTTGTAAGTTTGTACAGTGTGTGTGTATATAAATTTATATAGAATATATGTTTTTACTGAATGAAATATCAGAGCAATGCAATGAACTTAATTTCCAGATAAATAATTACACAAATATCAAAGTGTCGTAGAATATCAGACACGATTTTTAACATTCATTGCTTGACTCATTACCGTATAATCGCTACTATTGTGAACTAAAACTATTAAAACATTTCAAATATAACAGAGGAAATGATTAAAAAATTTTGAATAAGGAAAAATAAAAAAATAAATATTAAAATGACAATAGCACATGACAAAATACACAATTTATGGAAACACTGAAACTGAAAATATCAAATAAGTCAAATTCATTATATTAATAAAACAAAATAAAAATGAAAAAACGTCAAGATTGTTTTTAAAGCATGCAGCGTATTATGGTTTACATGACAGCAGCGAAGTGCACTGCCGTATGAAAGTGTTTATTGTTGCATACTGCATACTATACTAGTATGTAAAGATATGCAGTCTGTCAGTATTCCAATCCAAACACGGCCTCTCTGAGCTGCTGGATCGTCATTCTGAGGACGGTAACCATGACAATGTGCATCACTGTTGATTCAGTTTCCAAGGCAACCAGGCCTACGGTTGTCTCTCATTTTGACACGTGTGTGTATGTGGGTGTTTAAAGTGCGGTGCATCTCAGATTCACACATAACTGGAGTACAGTATTTAGACTAGAGGCACAGTTCACCCAAAAACGAGAATTCTGTCAACATTTTCTCACCCTCGTGTCATTCTAAACCCTTATGACTGAAGAAGATATTTTGAAGAACAACATTGAACACAAATCATTTCGTAATATTTTCCACTGAGGAAAAGAATCACAAACAGGTTAACTAACACACAGGGATGATGACAGAATTATAATTTCTGGGCCACCTATTCCTAACGGTGGAGTCCCACTGTTGCCGTGGACGACCGCTGATCGTCTCCTCCCAGATGGACCAGAAAACTGCTGCTGCGGCTGCTCCAGTCATAACCGTCAGAACATAAACTACACAGAAAGAAATGAGTGGTACAATGACCAACGGTTACCATAGTAACAATGACAGACTCCCTTAGTTCCTACAGCTGTTCTAACCAGAATATGTGATTGTACAGAAGTGTTTGTTGTCTGGACGGGTTCACCTGGTGGATGTGGCTGTAGGGTGGGAGACCCAGGCCAGATCATCGTCGCTGTCGTAACGTCTGGGGTTGTCGAAGAAATAGGGTCTGTTTGTGAACACGTGACTGGGGATGGCAGAACCGCTCTACAATGGTCCAGAACACACATCCGTATGAGATTTGAACATAATGCACATTCAACTTCAACACCCAGGGTTTAACTCACCTTGTCTTGTGCGGGTTTGCGGACCCTGAAGAAAAAGACCACCAGGGACGTGGGCAGCAGTTCCCACACGAAGAGAATGACTCCAAACACCACATAACCGGCATCACCCAGACTGGACCTGAGATCCGCCTGCGGGAGCAGAGACGTCATGGAATTCACTTCATGCTTTTTACAGGCATGTTGGTGTGTGCCATACAGAGAGAGAGAGAGAGAGAGAGATACTCACCTGATCAGACACGTTGTACCAATCGTAATCAAACGAGTTTAAGGTCTCTATGTCTGTCAGAGCCAAGACCACTAAATTATAACAAGCCCGTGATGCGTACAGCAATACAACCGTGAGTCCGATCAGGGTCACCTGACACACAGATGTTCCCTGAGAAAGAACATAAGACAAGAATCAGTCAGTAATCGTCCCCTGAAATCTCATCATTTCATTATTTGGTTTGTTTGTAAAGCGATCTTCACGATTTTGCAATGTTTCGAAGCAGCTGTACAGATTGAAGCACATTACGGAAGGAAAACGGGGAATAGGAATAAAAAGAAAGTTATAAAGGGGTATTTTCTTACAGAGTACACAGGTGCATTAGTGCATGTACATCCTAAAACTATCTACAGAATAAAAATGTAGGATTTTATCTTCATTATCTTCATTTTTAAAATTATTACACCGTCTTTTGAAATCACAAAGAATGTTGGGATAAGACTTTGAATATTGCACACGGGTCAAATTGAGTCATTTTATAGTTTTTATTTTGCTATGTCTGGTCATTATATTCTTCTGTTAATCTCGATTTCATTCAGGAGTCGTTCTATATTTCGGGGTACATTTCAGGTCAGCAAGAAAGTCAGGAAATCAGTGTTCTTTGATAAATAAACCAGGTAGTTGAATAATATATCGCCTTAATGTCCTAAATGAAATATTTGGAAGGCTTAAGCTCGAATGACTGTTTATATAATACATTTGCACTGAATTGCTGTTTATGGTAACACGGTTGACATCTTGGCCATTTTTGGGCCTTGTGCAAATTGCTGACCTTGGACTGGTAAGAAAGTGACCTTGATCAACTTATGTGTTTATATTCTTTCTCTACATATTTATTAATTTAACATGTGATGCAAGTTCAACAGAATGTGTTCAGAACACAGTTGACGGTCAATTAATTTTCCTTGATGTTCAGACAATAATACAGATCAAATATTGAAGAGTTATGAAACGACATCCAGTGATGTTGGACACGTGACTTTATAACAAAAAATCAGATAACAGATGGGTATTTGTTGGATTTTTGTATTAAATGAATTGGAAATCTCCCCGGATATAAAAGTGATCACAGTATAAAGTAAATGAAAAATGTGTAAAATTGATAATAGAGTCCATGGACATGACATGTACCCCAAATTATAGAATGACTGACTTTAAAGTGATGTCTGATGTTTCAAATGACACGACATTATTCTGTGTTTCCATGACACTTATTTGGAGTTTTTACCTTTGACTCCAAGTAGATGCTGGCCAGAGACATTTTGGCCACTTTATAGAGGCAGACGGCCAGAGAGACGGCGCAGAGGACGAAGAGCGAGTCATTGATGGTGACGCGCACCAGGACGATGTTCTTCACCTGCGCGTCCGTCATCTTCACCAGCAGAGCACATGTCAGATTCACCAGAAGAAACAACAAACTCACTCCAACAAACAGCAGATAGAGAGGAAACCTGCGGATGAGCCAAGAAAACCACAGATCAGATGATGATGATGATAAACGGGTGAGAGAGGGAATGTTTTATAACTCACTTATATTTCAGCAGGTGTGGAGAATATTTGGACTTTGCTTTGAAGAAGACCTGTGAAGATAAAACAACATTTAGAAACTGAGATCTGAGATGAATGTACGAGATGACAGCTTGTGATGCGGTTGCTACGGTGCTTGACAGGTTGTTAGGTGTGCTCACTAGTTCTTTAACAAGATGTTACACTAAAGTTGCTCTTTTAACTATTCTATCAACAACTTTAAAACTCTCTTCAGTCTGAGATAAGAAACACAGGTTCTGATCCTTTTACAAAGAAGAGTTTATTTCCAAAATGAGAATCTGTTCAAAAATCATGTTTTTTATTGTGCATTCCAATTAATATCAATGCAGTTGGTTTGTTTTGATTTAAGTCATATTAACTCAAAAAAATACAGCAAACTAACAAACTATCATTTTTTAACATGATTACATCATAAAAAAATGATTTTTGAAATATTTTAAATACGGAGCTATGGAATTTTGGAAACAAATTCCTCATTTATTTGACGTCTTTGTGTTGTAATATGTGACCCTGGAGAACAAAACATTATTTTTACAGTCAATTATACGAAATTGAGATTTTTACATAATCTGAATAAATAAGATTTCTATTGATGTATGAGTTCATAGAATAGGACAATATCTGGCTGAGATAAACCCGTTTAAAACTCTGGAATCTGAGAGAGCAAAACATACAAAACATTGAGAAAATTAACGAAGTTGTTAATCACTGTAGCAGGCCATCTACTCACAAAAATAAAGTTTTTATATAATTAAGGTTGTAAATTTACAAAATATCTTCATGGAACATGATCTTTTAATATTCTAATGATTTTGGGCATAAAGAAAATGGATAATTTTGACCCCTACAATGTATTTTGTCTTTAACTAAAAATGTTCCCATGCTACTTAAGACTGGTTTTATACATATTGTCATGCAGATCATGAAGTCGGTGTTTAAATTGTGAAACAATTGAAAATCTGAAATGGTTTGAATTCTAACAAGGACATTTTATCCTATCATAAGATTGGAAGGGAAGCTACATTCTGCAGGTCTTTATTCTGTGTAGTCTTCTAGAACATTCTCCTGCTTCAGGTTCACATACATTCATTCATCACATAAAGAACGTCTGACCTGAGCGCAGTACAGGTTCATCAGACTGAGCGTGAAGAACTGCAGACACACGGGGAAGCAGTAGAGCAGCCAGAAGGAGAAAGGTCCCAGCGCGTTGGCCGTCACGCAGTCTCTGAAATAGAAGGAGAAGAGGAGCGCACGCAGCGCCGCCCACAGCAGACACAGAAAGAGAAACGCCGTCTGATAACTGAAGCGCTTGTGACGGTAGCGCAGCACCAGCCACAGCTGAGCGTAGATGAAGGCAAAGAGGATGGAGTAGAAGACGGTGTAGGCCACCGTCAGACCCAGCTTCACGTACGGAGGGATGGCCGGGCTGAGAGTCGAAGGAGAGAGGGAAGCGTTTCCCTGTCCGGCCGCTCCGGATTCATGAGCCATGATGAACCTTCTCTCTCTCTCTCTCTCTCTCTGTGTGTCAGTGATGCTGATGCCGGTTTATCAGCGTGTCATCCATGAAGATCCTCACAGATGCTCAGATTCACAGTCTGTCCTCATCAGAGTCGTGAGGAGGAGAGGAGGAACAGAGGGAGGGACGCAGAGAGAATACGAGATGAGAGAGAGCAGAACAGATGCGTCACACGATCACATAATGAAGAAGATGATTGGCTGGCGTATTGTGAGGAGAGTGCATGCGTTTGTGTGCGTGTGTGTGTGTGTGGGGGGGGGGCGTTATTCCATGGTTTTGTCTAAAGCAATTACAGTCAATTAATCTATTGGGCTGAAATAATACATCTATTATATAACTACATTTATGTGTTCATTTTGGGGTAAATGTCACAAATCTGTCACGTCTCAAATCACACAAAAGAATCTTATTTTGTTAAAGTCCCGGTGACATAAAAAAAATGACTATTTTTCTCATTGAAATATTGCTGCGTTTATTGTAAATAAATTATCAATTGCTGGTCATATTCTTTAAAAAATTGTGTGACCTCATAATCCTCAGTTTAAATCTGGAAATGCACTTTCTTCCTGTAATAACTATACATCTTAAAAGACGTGTGTTAGACGGCTTGGGCGGAGCGTTCGTTAACTCCTCCCCCTCAACTGTCAGTTCCATTTCAAAATGCAACTGCTGTTTTTAAACTTCCAATCAAATCGCAGGGAAAGACGAAAGCAACGCCCACTATTTTTCCCTCGGAAATGCGTCAAATACGGAAGTAAAAACGATCGCAACTTCCGGTTCACGGGGACTTTAAAAAAATAAGCCTTTTTATTGGATTGTGACGTTTTTACCATGGCAACCTTCCCTAGTCTAACTTCCAGATGAGATTTCACCCCAAAATACAAGTTATGTGTTCAATTCCCATTAAAATAATTTCACAGTTGAAATACACTTTATTATGAAAATATTGTTTAGTCTCATTTAGATTTTGCTGTGAATTGTGACGCATGTTCTTCACAGGTCGGATGAGATTCATCCTTCAGCTTCTTATGTGGTTATTTTACCGCCACCAGAGGGAGATGAGAACACTGCTGAAGATGTATAAAACCAACTGACATTTCACAATCATGTATATCAATATCTGTTTATCATGCATTGTGTTTTGATTTGATCGTAGCATACACAAGGATTTGAATGTTTTTCCTACTTGTAAACATGGCCTGGTACACTACAATCATTATAACGGATAACGGCGTCAGCTAAATTAATAACGAAAATGAAGGACTGAACATTAACAAAGTTATTTACACATTTGATAATATTAAAATAAAGCAACATAGTGAGAAAAAAATAAATCAGGTATTAATTATTTTAAATCTCTGCGTTTTCTAGCGGCGAACGAGCGTGCATTGGCTGTACGTTTGCTAATGCGGTGCATCATGGGATTGAATGATTGCACTCGATAGTGTACACTACAGTATCGAATACCGCTAAAATGTCTGTTTCTTTAAACAGTGCACTTAAAAGAGCGATTCCATTCTAGTCTGACGATGATCGATTACTCGAAACAAAAATGTCTCTAAAAACGTATACAGTGTTTACTGTGGTGGGCTATTATCCAACACTTTTGCTTTTTGTTGTCCATATGTTGTTCCAATCGCTTCCATTGTTTACCTCATTTGTCGCTTTGGATAAACGCGTCTGCTAATGACTAAATGAAGAGTTTGGTTCCAAAATGAAACAATCGAAAATTCAAGTTTTTCATTGTGCATTCCAATTAATCAATCAAACTGTAGTTGGTTTGTTTTGACTTAAACCATAATAAAACATAATAACAATATAAAAACATGGATTTTTTTAAATATTTTTTAAAATGGAGTTATCTCTTTTTGGAACCAAACTCTTCAATCGTAAATGTAAAATTGGCAGTGCCTCGAGTAAAGATAAAGTCGTTTGGTGTTGTTATTTTGCGACGTATGAATAATTTCTGATAGCCTATAGAATTCAAAAGCAGCGATGTTTTTTTAAAGTAGGCTATCCATAGTTGAAACATTACAAATTGTAGAAAAACGTAATGATGTTTAAAAATATCAACTGCACCGTCACTATGATAACCTCGTGATGTTTGAATAAGTGATGTTCCTGAATCCCCAGCTTTTGTTTTAGAGTTCTGAGGTGTTTAATGAACAATAGGAGCAGTAATTCACAGTCTCCTTCACCTCCTCCACCCGTCAGCTCCTCCCTCGTGAAGTTCTTGAACATCTCCAGAAGAGACCTCCTCACTCCTCACTCCTCACTCTCGTCAGATGGACATTGAGAACTCACACATGTTGAGTTTATAGACTTTATCGATGGCTTTTTTCCACACTGTCGGGTTTGTGGCTCTGCTGGTTTCAGTCGAGTGTCTGACCAGAGATCAGATGTTTGATTATGGGCTCCAGTTTGGCGATCAGATTCTGGATATGGGATCTGACTCAGTGCTCGAGCTCGAGCTGGATCACGCTCTCTTCTTCTTCAAAAGAAAGTTCGACACAGTTTACGTGAGTGACCTCGTCCATCAAATTATTTCATGTTTCATCTTCTTTAAGCACTTTGAGATATTTTTGCGATTCGAGTTTAATTGAAACAAATAGATTATTTTATTGAACGATAACTATTCGTTTAGAAATAAGACCCGCAGAATAATAGTTTGGGATAAAATAAATGAGCAGAAAATTTATTGTTTTTTATTAACATTAGTGGACATTACATCACTGGTGTCAGATCATAAAACCTCTCTCTCTCTCTCTCTCTCTCTCTCTCTCTCTCTCTCTCTCTCTCTCTCTCTCTCTCTC